>MU681603.1:32649-45975 GCA_026770625.1 Nicotiana glauca
ACCAACAGAAAAAAATGAAGAAAGAAAAAAGAGAGAAATCATGTAAGAGCGTAGTATGGGGTGTGTACTGCTGCAAGTTGCTTTTCTTTTTTCTGGCAAATCAAAATCGTTCCCTTCCATGTTATATCATAATTTTATATAATTTCACTCATCAGCAGTCAGCTAGATATTGCCTATTATGGCTAGTACTGTTGCTTTGGTGCTTTTCTTTAATGTTTATCTAGTGGCAGAGTTTAATACTTAGCATGTGTAACTCAGATCCGCTGATAATTCGGTACGCTTGTTTGACCGGCGAAATTTAACTTCGGATGGGGTTGGATCACCGGTCCATAAGTTTGAACATCACACAGCCGCAGTTCTCTGTGTTCAGGTGTTTCATTTGCTGTGTTTTGTTCATCAGTGAAATTGTGATTACTGGATATCTCTGCGTTTTATTACCGTTATGTAACTGATAACCTTTCCTTTGCAGTGGTGTCCTGATAGGACTTCTGTGTTTGGGAGTTCCGCAGAGGATGGCCTCTTAAATATTTGGGACTACGAGAAGGTAGAGATTCTCCTGTCATTGCCACTTCGTCAGACTCTGCCTCTTCCTCCGTTTACCCTTCTCTCTTGTGTGTTTACTCCTCCAGTTCCAAGTATTTGAACTCTTCTGGGAATCCAGTTTCTTAGAGAAGGTCTTTTATTCGTGAATCCTTCTGTATGATCGTCATCTTCTGTAACAATGCTAGCCTTCGGGTATTAAAGAGTTCGGCTGCAAAATAATACATGGTAACTGTAAAAGATTTTGGAAAATGCACGAACGATGGAGAGTGGAGACATTTGAAATGATAGATGGCTTCTGTGATTCCAAGTAATATCTTCAACAACAACAACAACAACAATAACCCAGTACCAAGTAATATCTTCACTGCCGCATAATAAGAAGCAAAATGAAAACTGCTCATGATACACTAGAGATATATTAACATAGGAATCATCACTTGTCAAATTTATATCTTGTCGGTCTTTTGATGCTTTATCATGTAAAGACTGATTCTCTATAATCTGTTAAGTTCAAGTTTGAAAAATTCCTTCATATATTAGTAGTGCGAATTGGAATATGTGAATATAATTTGTTAAACTTTCGATTTGATGTGAACATAGGCAAGTAGTATTCCATTTAAAATTGGAATAAAGTAGGCCAACAAAGAATATGTTCTAGATTCATACATTATTCATTTGTATGCATCTTTTTAATTAGATAACCTAGGCGTTCTCCTGATAGTTTTAGTTAATTTTCTTGCTAGGTTGGTGAAACAACAGACACTGAAGCGAAATCGCAAGATGATCCTCCTCCAGGCTTATTTTTTCAGCATGCTGGACACAGGTAGAAACTTTAGGGGTTGCTGCTCTAATCCTTTTAAGCTTACATTGCTTTTTCCCTTGGAACTTAAACGACAACACAGAATAGACTATATAGTCTGTATTTTTGGTTTACATTCTTAATTCCTCTCTTGGTGTTTTTTTTTGCCTGGGGGCGGGAGCAAATTTCTCTGTTTGATGCCACTTTTTGGTCTTAATGATTATACCATATATATGGTGGACAAACTAAGTGATGAGTACTAACTGCATACTACTATATCCCGGAAACTTAAAATCTGTGGGGGGGTGAAATTTTTTGGTCTTTTTTTCTCCCCTTGGGTGATTGGGCAAGCAATTGGCTTTTGATACTTTTTCAGGTTCTGTTCATTGACAAGCAATTGTCATGTAAATAATGTGTCTCCCCATCATATTTCCGTATGTTGCAATTACTGTCGTTCATGATTTTTTTCTGGTTTGGCCTAGGGATAAAATTGTGGACTTTCACTGGAATGCATCGGATCCATGGACTATTGTTAGTGTATCTGATGACTTGGAGACCTCTGGTGGAGGCGGCACACTACAGGTTTCATAATCATTCATGTTCTGCCATTTTAAGTATAATTTAATCTGCCTCTAATCATTAAATTGGATCTTAAACAGATATGGCGCATGAGTGATTTGTTGTACCGACCAGAGGAGGAAGTTTTGGCTGAGCTGCAACAGTTCAAGGACCATGTGAGCAAGTGCGCTCCCAAGCCCTAAGCTTGAGGTATTTTTACGCAATGGTTCTTCCAAAAGAAATGTAATTGTAGGCACTAGAGTACACCATATGAGTTGTTAGCAGTATCTGTAATAGTTGAATGGATTTAGCTTTTGGACTATTGAAGTTTGCTCGTAGCGAAATATGTAGGAGCTATGCTTGAACTTATTATAAGCCAGTAGACGGTAAGCAGTAAAGTAGCCGAGACTGTAAAGCATGATGTTGTATGTATTGGATATATTGTGCGGTGTTTTGCTACTTGGATGTTTGACGTTCTTATATTGTGAAATCATGGTGTGTTCTGTTTGGACTTGAAAGGATCAGGTCCTTTATATGGGAGAACGCCAGAAGTTACATCCATTCTCGGCGAAACAGCCGTAAAACCTTATGTTCTGTGGCTCCAGATGCAAAAACCAAATAGCACGGGTTCGCCAGTTTTCGGACTGGTCATTCAAAAATAGTCAGCGTTTGCCAAGTCATTGAAAAATAGTCACTGTTTTGTTGCAACAGAGACCGATATAGCATAATATACTGGAGTTCGGTACACCTGTGCATGAACTTCCATACTGGAACTCCAAACTGTAGTATATTATATTAGAATTTTAGTATATTATGCTGGAGTATTTTTTGGATTTTTGAACAGTGTTTTCGTTCAAATTTATCTTTATATGAAAAGTGGCTAAATTTCGATGACTATTGAAATTGTGGTTATTTTGAATGACCATTTGTAAATTTAGTTATTTTTGAATTCCTATTTATTGGGTACTCCCTTAAGTTCTATTTACTCATCACTGTTGCTAAAAAGTAACTGTATCAAAATCCTTGTTTTAGATAATCAATATTATTAATTATATTTTTTCCGTTTTAACTTACTAGTCTAATTAACGTTTTAGAAAAAGAAGTACAAAGATTGGGAGATCAAAAAACAAAAAAGAGTAATTTAGTCCAATAGCTCTAACTATTAATGTTTCCTAAAGGTTTTGCAGAAGACTTAGGATAGTAGGTAATTGGTGTTTGGTTGGCAATTTGAGTTCCGAAGGTCATTTGCTCTTACAGGTCATTAAATCACCAATTAAGGCAGCATTAAATAATTGAACCAACTCATCCAACCACAGTTTTATTAAACTAAGTGCCACATAGAAAGGGACTACACGTTTATGTCGATCATAATAAGCTACAACCTAACATTTGGTGGCAATAATATTCATCTCATATAGAATTGCAACTGCCCGTCATCATGGTCAAAAGGGTGCAGATAGAATTTTATTCAACAACCTGGAATTCTCTGTTTCATTAATGAAAATATTTTATTTGGAAAAGACCTGTCAAGCTCCTGTATCCTACCAAGGGCTCGTTTGGTATGACGGTTAAGAGATAATTAATTTCGGAACTAAATTTAAGATGAGTTTATCCCACGTTTAGTTGGGATAAAATCGTGGTATAATTAATCTCGAGATTATAGTATTTTTTTTATCCCTATGCGAGGATGGGATAAATAATTTTAGAATAACTAATTTCGAGAAAATCAATCATGGGATAACTTGTTCCCAACCAAACGACCCCTAAGCGTTCTATTACATTGTGTTCTATGCACTACTAAAAAAGTGTAAAATGTCTCTTATGTCCACTAACAATTTGAATAGTGTTATGAAATATAACTCAAAGTAACAATATGGAACAAGGAAATAAAAGTAATTTAGTAAAACATGAACAAGAGATGGAGATAGAGAGAAGGAAGAGATTTTCTTCTTCAATTGTGTGCATTTTCCTATTTATTACAAGGTATTTATATATGCATACAAAGTGAAGAAAATATGTCATGGAATATGTCATTGAACATACAAAATATGTCATTAGGCATTTGAGATTAAGATCACGGAAGAAGAGTAGACATCCACCATAATGTGATATTTATCACAACACTCCCCCTTGGATGTCTACAGATAATGTGCCTCGTTAAAACCTTACTAAAATAAAACCCAATGGGAAAAAAATCCTAGTGAAGGAAAAAGAGTACACATGTTTAGAAATACGCCTTTTTGGTTGCCTCGTTAAAAACCTTGCAAGAAAAACCCAGTAGGACAAAACCTTGTAAGGGAAAAAGAGTGCAGCGCGCATTAACTCTTCCTGATGAGAGCATTAATTCACATCCTTGAGCCTTCGCATCTCGATCTTATGTACTAGCTTCTTGAAGGTTGACGTCGGTAGAGATTTTGTGAACAAATCAGCCATATTATCACTTGCACTAATTGCACTAAGATGTGGTACTTCAGGATCAAGTAGTCCTTCATTCTTTTCTTGAGGTCGGAATGGATCATTATTCACATCAAGTGATCGAAAAACCATCGGAGTACTTAATGGATGTGCTCCATACTATTTCAATACCTTTTTTATATAGGCAGATTGATGAACAAAAGTTTCGTTTGCCAAATGTTCAATTTGCAAACCAAGACATAATTTTGTTTTTCCGAGATATTTCATATCTAATTACTTCTTTAAATAATCAATTGCCTTTTGGAGTTTTATAGGAGTTCCAATAAGGTTTATGCCATCAACATATATGGCATGTACACAAATTCTGATGTTGTTTTCTTTATAAAAATACATGGGCAAAATAACATCATTTATATAGCATTTCTTTAATAAATACTCACTAAGACGATTATACCACATTCGTCCTGATTGCTTTAGACCGTACAAAGAACTTTGCAATTTAATTAAAAATATTTTTCGGGACTTTGAATTATGTGCGTTAGGCATTTTAAATCCCTCGGGAATTTTTATGTATATCTCATTATCAAGTGAACCATAACGGTGCGGTAACCACATCCATTAAATGCATGTCAAGCTTTTCATAGACATCAAAATTAATGAGATAACAGAATATTATAGCATCCATAACGGGTGAATATGTCTCTTCATAATCGATACCAGAACTTTGTGAAAATCCTTGTGCAACAAGGCGTGCCTTATATCTTTGTACTGTATTTTTACAAATAGAGGTACGTGGATCAAGATGAGATAATGATGGATTTTTTCACAAAAATTTCCGTTTGATTTCACCAACTTCTCCCCCTAATTTTGGGAAAAATGTCTCATGGAATTGACAGTCTGCAAATCATGCAGTAAACAAATCCCCCGTCAATGTTTCGAGGTAGAGAATAATAGAGGGCGATTCAAAACCCAACATATATTCCTAACCTTCTTTGCGGACCCATTTTGGTGCGATATGGAGGTGCTACAGGCACGTGTACTGCGCATCCAAAAATTCTTAAATGGGATATATTAGGTCCATGACCCAAAATTAATTGTAACGGGAAATATTTATGATGATTTGTCGGTCTGAGACGAACTAGCATTGCTGCATGCAAAATGGCGTGACACCAAATAGAAGTGGGCAACCTTGTTTTCATGAGTAATGGTCTTGCTATCAATTGCAGAAGTTTAATTAAATACTCTGCAAGACTATTTTGAGTGTGAATATGAGCTGCAGGATGTTCCACTTTTATCCCAATTGATAAGCAATAATCATTAAATGCTTGGGATGAAAACTCAGCAGCATTATTAAGTCTAATAGACTTAATTGGATTATCGGAAAATTACGCCCATAATCGAATTATTTGTGATATTAATTTTGCAAACGTGAGGTTGCAATATGACAATAGGCACACATGAGACCATCTAGAAGATGCATCTATTAAGACCACAAAATATCTAAACGACCCACTAGGTGGGTGAATAGGTCCAAAAATATCCCCTTGTATACGTTCTAAAAACGCAGGGGACTCAATTCCAACCATTATTGGTGATGGTCTAATAATTAACTTGCCTTGATAACAAGAAGTGCAAGAAAATTTATGATTTAAATGAATCTTTAAATTCTTTAATGAGTGCCCATTTGAGTTTTCTATAATTCGTCTCATCATAATTGATCCAGGGTGTCCCAATCGATCATGCCAAAGTACAAAAGTATTGGAATCAGTAACCTTTTGGTTTACGGTAGAATATGCCTCAATTGCACTAATTCTTGTCCAATACAGGCCACAAGATAAAGATGGAAACTTCTCAATAACCCTCTTTTGGCCAGAGACATTCTTGGTAATGATGAGATATTCAAGATTATTCTCATCTATTGTCTCAATATGATATCCATTTCGACGGATATATTTAAAACTCAATAAGTTCCTCTTGGACTTGGAGGAGAACATTGCATTCTCTATGTTAAGTATTGTTCCTTTAGGCACAGTTATAGTAGCTCTTCCAGAGACTTCAATTAGATTACTACTACCAGAAATTGTAGTAATATCTCATCTTCTTTATAAAGAAATTTATTTGAAACTGATTGTCTATAAGCTTTAAGTGTACCATAGACTTTGTCCTTCTAGGACTTAATACGAGCATTTGCAATGAGAATATAGTTACTTTCTTTGGGTCAGTAAATGCCTCCGACATGCTTTGCAATATATTGCAGATGAATTATCTTTTATGAATTTCAAGTTCATATTATCTTATTCAAGGATCTAGATGTACACATGATAATTCATTACACGTAACTTTTTCTCAATTGTTTATCTTTTCTCCCCCTCATGTTAGAAAAACTAACTTGCTTCCTCAATTTTGAAAATCCATCTTTGTGCGTTATGGTGTTAATCAAAATATACACCACACAAAATAATAATAAAATGAAATTATTTAGTTCCTGACCCCGAACCACTTGTGAGGGGAGAAAATAATATACTTTCGTATATAACGTATATCAAACTGATATACAAAATTTTGTTCTCATAAATAATTGTTTAATTATTAAGTGGAGACACTCAATAAATTATTTCCCTAAACCAACTGTGATGTAAACCAACTTATCAAGATGAACTATCTTGAATAACAAATCTGGAAATTATGCTCTAAATTAAATTATTGAGCAAATTACCTCACTAACACCATGTTGCGGGTTAACAAATAATTGTGCATGTAACCATCTTATAGATGCATCTTATGTGGTATACATGGCAGGTGAATGAGCCCATATTCACCTTTGATATTTCCAGCATTCATGGGATTCAATCCCAGTTTTAGTTGATTTACTAATTAATGAGAACAAACAATATAAGAGAATTCGTAAAGAACTTTCTAGTTCTTTTAATATTTACCCATGTGAATTCTCTATTATTTTAGCACATCATACACAAATTGATATTGCTAAATCAATTATGCCAACTGAATAAATTATCAATATTGACTTCAAATTTATACCATGACGTGTGCAATATGAGTTTTTATATCAATAAACATCCAATTCATTGTGTTATTCTTTTATATGCGTAGTACATACTGGAGAATAAAGCGAGTATATTTTCACATACATATACCCAGCTACAAGTTGTAGTAATAGAATATATTAAATATTTCTTTTATTTATAGTCTCAATATAGTCAATCGCTTTCGCGTATACTTTGGAAACTAAATAAGTTTCTTTGAGACTTACTACAACACAATACTTTATTGGTAATCAATTGTGTTTCTCCAAAATAGTAATAATTGGCTCTTCTAGAGCTCTCAATTAATTTGGTACTACCATATATTCATCAACATGCATTTGGTGAATACCTCCTTCAAGGAGAAAGTTATACCATTATGGTCATGTTCAAAATTATATGTAAGATATATTCTTGCATTATTGTTGCCCTTTAATAATCACATTGCAAAAATATTTTGGCGTACAATAGGTACGTGACCAATGTCCACTCATGTCATAATTGGAAAAATATTTTGGCGTACAATAGGTACGTGACCAATGACCATTCATGCCATAATAATGACATTATTTTCTTATATCATCTCAAACCTCCTTCTAGAGGTGAGTGTGGTATATTCACGACCACTAATCAAATCGATGACAAATATTACCCTCACAGAGTGAAGGATTATTTTGAGAATCATTATTATTCTCATTATCACAATAATGACGATTGTAATTTCGTCTAATACCACGTCCACATCCATTGATACCTTCACGGTAATAATTTTGTCTTCTTTCATACTTATCATATATTGCTATCACATTCTTTTAAGGGAATGAGAATGAAGCAAATTTAATGGGACGAGTTTTCACTTCTTGTGCTCACGATCATACATAACTTTGATCATGGCAAGACATAGAAATTTTACCACTTCTAGTGAGTATAATTTCTTACTAACTTCATTAGAGTTATAATCAAACTTTGTTGTCTTTGCTTGTATATAAAATTAAATTATAGAATTTCAAGAATTTAAAAGAAAAAAATAAAGTAAAATACTTACCTAACAATATCTCTTACAAAAACAACTTCAGATTAGTAGTTAGTAATCATAAGAAAATATCAATCAAGTTTATAAACCATGTTATGCGCTTTAATTTATTATTAGATTTTGGTGAGTCCAATTATCCAACGAAGAGAAAAATTTCATGCTCATAAACAATAAACTATTTTAGTACTCCACAAATTGGTAATCTAATCAATTCACTATATGATTAGTATAAAAGTTTACGTAATAATTATTACCACAAGTAAGTATGTCATGATATCTTTTATCAATTTTAGCATATATATACCTAAGAATTGCTATGGAATTAATCTCACATTTTCACGGCAAGACATTTCATTTTTTTTACTTTGTAAGATAATATCAAGTATATCTTTGTTGGGAAGAAGACAAAAACCCGACTAGGGCAAATAATCTCAATTAGTTAGAGACTCGTGCTGATAACGTGTTATGAAATATAACTCAAAGTAACAATATGGAACAAGGAAATAAAAGTAATTTAGTAAAACATGAACAAGAGATGGAGATAGAGAGAAAGAAGATATTTTCTTCTTCAATTGTGTGTATTTTTCTATTTATTACAAGGTATTTATATATGCATACAAAGTGAAGAAAATATGTCATGGAATATGTCATTGAACATATAAAATATGTCATTAGACATTTGAGATTAAGATCATGAAAGAAGAATAGACATCCACCATAATGTGATATTTATCACAACAAATATAATAAAAATAGCCTTACTAAGATCTCTTCTTGGCACTTCCCATATGGTGTCCCAACTCCCAAGTGTTTGACAAAAATGACATGTCACCATCTTTGTAGGCAATGGCATAGCCTAAATTAGAGACAAGTGAATTTGAAAAATGCTAAAATGTCACGGTTGACATAAATTCCTAGTTAGACTTGACAATAGTTTCTCTTATTTCCATACACCAAAACTCTTTGGCCTTGAGCTCAGAGCTTTTAATTAGGATCTATTACCATAAGGTTAATAAGGTTTACGTTACGTTATCTCATGTTTATAGTCTGTTTGGCCAACTTCTTCCAATTTTTTTTTCCTTCTAAGTTGAAGTGTTTGACCAAACTTTTAGGAGAAAAAAGTGCTTTTGAGAAGCAGAAGCAGAAAAAAGTAGCTTCTTCCCAAAAACACTTTTGAAAAAAATACATTTAGAATTACTTTTTAAAAGTTTGGTCAAACACTAATTGCTGCTTAGAAGTATTTTTCAAATTAATTAGCCAAATAAAAATTGCTTCTCACCCATAAGTACATTTGAAAAAAGCACTTCTTAAAATAAGATGATTTTTTCAACTTGGCCAAACAAGCTATTAATGAGCTATTGAATGAACAATTAATGATGCTTGCTACTCTCTCCGTCTCAAATTATTTGTCGTGATTTTTAAAAATAATCATCTTAAACTATTTGTCATTTTTGAAGCTCAAGATAAATTTAATTATTTTTTTTCTATTTTATCCGTAGTATTAATTGTTCTTGAAGACTACAAACACCTTAATTATATGATAGTATTATAATTGTTCAAATTTCCTAGTTATTATTTTTTTAAGGGAAGTCTGAAATGAAAACACGATAAATGAGTAATTTCGTTTATAATGTGTATAATCCCCATGTAGTATGACTGTTTAAGCATGGAAGATCAAAGGATGAAAATAAGGCCCCGTTAGGCCATAAATTTTGCCAAAATGAATTTGAGATTTATTTTCAAAACTTGGCTATAAATTTTGCTTATATTTTGGCCAAATTCCAAATCAAAAATTTCAAATTCCAAAATTCAAAACTTGGAAATTATATACATATTTTTTCAAAATAAAGTTGGAAAATATGTTTTGAAAACGTATGTCCAAATATATTTTCATCTTCAAACCAAATTTCATCCAAATCAAAATTTTTAAAATAAATTTAAAATCTATGGCCAAACACTATCTAAGAATATTTTCCTTGTTGACTAAAGGTCTACAATGTGTACTTATGATCCAAATCTTCTGATTTTGCAGCTTTGCTTTCTTTTAGTAATAAAAGGACAAAAAAAAAAAGTAAATTCTGATTTTGACTTAGCGTACGTTATAGGTGCAAAGTTGTACTGAACCACTGGTTGCTTCCTGGAAATTTCAGAAGTCACTTTTTTGGGTTTTCCCTTTGTCCTGCCAAAAGCATATTGCTTCCCTTGCTCATTTTAATGAGATGCTTTTTTGGCCAAGTTCAAAATAATTAGGGCACCATGATATTGATGGTCAAAAGTTAATATAATAGTGGAGAAATTAGTGTGATAAAATTTGAATAATTTATTGATTTGAACTCTCAAAAATGGTTTCGAATATTTTGTAATTTCAAAATGATAATAGTATCATATAGATTGAAATGAAAAGAGTAGTGTAAAGAAGGTTTATATTGAAGTAAAGATTTAACATTATTTTCGATAAGCAAACAACGATTGACCCCATAATCGCATCAAGGGCAACCAATACTTTACCCATCCTTCATTGTTTTGTTTTCCACTCTATGTCTGATAATCGAATTGAGAGGGTAAAATGTTTGCTAATAAGTTCGAATACAAGACCTCTAATTAAGAAAGGAAGAATACTAATTTCGTAACTTCTAATTCTATTAAATTCGCTTAAATTAAATAGAGTCTGATATGGAAAACCAATTATAATGTTACTCCCTCCGGTCCACTTTAAGTAATTTTTTGGTTGTTTTCACACATATTAAAGAATTCACATTTTAGTATTAATTAATAATAAAATTGACCATATTAACCTTAATTTGCTCATTAGAAATATAACAAATTACTTCTAGATTCTTACTCCAATGGCAACTCTGGAAAAAAGAAGTTAATTCTTTCTTGATATTTGAAAAATCAAATATTATGAACCACAAAAAAAGACCAAACAATTTACTTAAAATGGACCGGAGGAGTACTACTATTAGCCTAATTTATGTGAAAATTAATACTACAAGTTTCATGTCTAGAAGAAAGTGAAAGAAAGAAGACTTAAACAATAATTACCGCATAATTGTTCCCCACCAACCGAATTCTTATATGTTATAAATAATATTTTATTTTTAATGAATGTCTATTTTTAGTAAGATTTTAGAGTTTATTACTTTATGATTAAGTCACTTTTCCCTATAAATAGAAGCGTTTTACTCTCTTCCTCAAAAAATAAGTAAATTTTTTTTGTGCTTCAAAATAAGTGATTTTTTCAGATTTCAAAAATGAATGAATTATTTTTTTCCTACATTATCCTTAGAGTAAATAATGTTGGAATATGTGTTAGGAGTGTTGATGTGAGATAATAAAGTTAATATGGTCAATTCCATTGCTAATAAATACTAAAAGATGAATTTCTTAATTTGTGTGAAAACATCTAAAAAAAATACTTATTTAAATAATTATATATAAGTATAAACCAAAGGATGCCTTCACTAATCTAGTTAACTATTCCACGTCACCCTTCCAATCCCTTTTTCTTCCACGTGGCATCCCCATAGCCGCGGCGCACCTGCCTATAAAATTCACTCGCACTAAACTCGACATCCAACTCACCACACTCCTCGTTTCTCTCTCTCTGTGTAAAGATATTTCTGCACACTGAAAAATGTTTTCCATTTAAGCTCACTCTTCTCTAGAACAGTCTAAGCTCTCTATAGCTAATGGAAAAAGCTAACCGGAAAACACATGGGAATACTGATTCCGGCGCCGAACACACCACCACCGGTAAACGAGCTAAAATGCAAAATGACGATGAAGAAGAAGAAGAAGGCGATATGATGGCTTGGTTAAGCTTGGACGACGAGAAAATGACTGAGCTTTCCAATGTACTGGACCCTGATACTGCGTCGTTTCAGCAGTCGTTCAGAGTGAGGTTCATTGAAAACCCGTACATCCCGCCGGTGATCGTACAGTCCTCGTCGGGTTATATTACTATAAACGGCAACGAGGAGTCATGTGGCTCGTCATTTTCCGACTTGGACTCGTCAGCCATGGCGAGTGTTGATAGGGGGAGCTTAAATGGGATTTTATTCGAGGCGATTAAAGGAAAAGGTGTCGCGTTGGATTCAGACGCTGATGAGGCAGGTGGATGGATGGAAGAAAATGGTGATGACGTGGCGTCGTGGAGTTGGGGTAAACAAATGGACGATGAAGATTTGTTTGGTTGTTATGGCGGTGAAAAGATGGACGATGATGATGATGAAGCTAACTGCGTTAAGTTTCTGGGGGAAGACTTGTTTGGAAATTGGGACACTGTAGAAAATTGGTGAAAATTATTTTGGGGGGATTTTGTAATTACTTAAAACTTATAGGACGATGGTGAAAAAACCAGTTTTGGGGTTAGGGCTTTACAAATGCTAATATTAGATATATTTGTTACTACTTCTTTGCTAAATGAATATGGAAGAGTTGTGCTTTTCTGTTCTTTTCCGTATTAGGAATTTACTTTTTCTGCTTTTTATTTTTAGTTTTTTTGTCATTTTCTTTACAGCACTTTTATCTCCCTAATTTCTGCTTTAGTATTATTTTTATAACATAGACAATCTAAAAATCAAAATTTTAGTTTTGAATTCCCTTTTAAAAATAGTTCTATATCATCAATCTCTAGTTTTATTAAGTTAATAAACAAAAACTTAATTACCAAAAATAAAATTAAGTTAATAACCAGTAGGGGTGTACAAAGAAAACCGATAAACCGCACCAAACCACTAATCCGAGTCAAACCGAAAAAAAAAACCCGATCATGGGTTGGTTTGATTTGGTTTGGTGTTGGAAAAAATAGCCCGACCATAATTGGTTTGATTTGGTTTTAACTAAAAAAAGTCAAACCGAAACCAAACCAACCCGATATTACATTTATTCAATTTTTACAAATATTTTATACATATAAATATTTATTTTTAATA
>MU681603.1:57859-122787 GCA_026770625.1 Nicotiana glauca
CCTTGGCAACGTGTGAGGGGGTTAAAATTCCTTAAGGACACACAAGCAAATTGTGGACTCGAAAATTTCTCATTCTTCTACCTTTCTTTATTTTCTAACAGTTTATTTTTAACACAGTGACACTAACATAATTTACTATGGTTAAATGATTGAAGTCTATATACATGACACATGCCATGTATCTATTGGTTTGGTGTAAACACCCGCTGCGGGTAAATTTTTACCCCAAATCAACCCCTTTCGGCAAGAAAGCAGGCGTACATGAAAGAGATTAAAAGATGAAAAGCTGATTATCAAGACCATTAGAAATAATCATAAGCCTTAATTAAAAAAAACTACCCTTCCCTAGAAATGTCAAAATTTGAAATATTATGAAAGCAAAATCTATTTTGTATGTAAATTTAGACATTGCTTTCTTCGTTTTACCAACTAAAAATTTATATTCAAGTTATTAAACTAATATTTTAGAAAATAGAAAAACATATTTGGACAAGTCTTGGTATTTATAAGACTCCCACAAATTTTAGGTGTGTCATTTGACTAAAAAGGACAAGTTCAGGGGTAATATATAACACACTCTTAAATTTAGGTAGTTATGAACAGTTAAACAAAGAGAATCTTACAGAAATGTCTCAAATAAGCCTTAATTTACCAACCTCTAACTATTAATTATAGACTTACCAAAACTAACCAAGGGTATAAGGGGCAGCCCGGTGCACTACTCCCGTTATGTGCGGATCCGGGGAAGGGTCGGATCAAAACTAGCTAAGCACATATAAAAATTAAAAAAAAAGCAAATAAATAAGGGTTTTTTCTCTCCAATAATCACACGCAAAGATCTCCTTCCATATTTTAAGTGTGATCAACAACTTTAGGTGCATGAAGGAAATAAAATTTTATGGATGATGTATAAAAAGGGTGTTGAAATACTATATATATATATATATATACAAGATTCCAAAAATCTAAGAAAAAACAATATTTTTCAATGAGTATGATTGAAATTCATTGAAAACATATATATGAGTCAAATATACAAAATTTGAGGAAGATTGGAGGTGATTTGGTATCAAAATTCGTTAAAATCGAGTTCAAAAAATTCTTCTGCGACACATGTATCACACATAATGGTATACATGGATATACATGCGACACATTTGATACAAATATGATACCTGTGTGATACACAAATGATACACGTATCGTTTTCTTTCATGTTCATCTTCTATTTCGAATTTTCAATTCAAACCACCTCAAAACTCTATCAAATCATCCCATAACTAAGTTAAACTCCTTAAGATGTACCCAATCAATTCTAATAACACCTACTCAAAAGAAAATAAAGTTTTGATTTTTCTTTTGGCTATAAATAGCTAATTAACTAATATTTTATGAATTAACCAATTTTTATAATAAACTATCTATAAATGAAGATAGCTGGTAGTTTCCCTTAAACAAAAGGGGATAAATTAGGTCTAACCTCTTGTCTGATACGAGGACTGAGCAATCTCCATTTTCAAATAGTTCATTGGGCAGAATAAGACCCCGATGAATTGGAAGTGCACGTATAGTAATTTTTAGGGATATTATTTAGAAATTAACCAGTACTTATTTTGACTTAAATTTTTAAATTAAAAATCCTAATTTCAGAATATTTTTGGTATGAAAATTTGAACAGAAAAACTAAAATTCAGGACGCACTGGCTAATTCTTAAATAGCATCCCTTTAAAGTTTGCTACCAATGCCATTTCTACTGAATTGGATTAAATTTGGATAGCGGGTTTCTTTTTCTCACAACTCCACAATGTAGTGGCTTACATTTTCTTTCGGTCAAGCAACAGTAGTTTTATGCCATGGGCTGTGTTTCCTTTTGCATTAGGCAATGGAATCATTATAGCTAGCTCACCCTAGATATTGCCTCCCTCACATTTTATATGCGGAGATTTCTACATTGTAGATCACTTATTTAAGACTATTAACATAAATAATATCACTTCTTGTTTATTTCAAAAATAGCAGCTTTATTTACAAATGTAGCAGGTTCCTAAGTCCATACATTTAATCCCATATTTCATAACATAAATACAGATCCACTAATTGAGGGATTTGTTTTTATTCTTATTAACCTATTCAATTTTTTCTCTCCTCTATTTTCTCTTTTCTTATTACTTTGTTGCACACCCCTCTCACCCCTCCTCTCCCCCCCCCCCAAACCCCCAAACCCCATATCCGTTCTCTCCTTTTCTCCACTCTCATCTTCCACCTTTACTTTTTAAACCTAACATAAGCCCTTTTTCAACCTCTGAAGGCATTTGCCTTCCGATAAAGAAGCTTGGTGTAGTTGTACCCATATTTTTAATCCATCATGATGAATCATGGCGCATTTCTCTTACCATCTAATCCATAAGGTGTTCTATTTAATTTTGTTTGTTTGTATATTTTAGTTTATGGGGTTTAGAGTTAAGATAAGTGGTGCAGGGTTGCAAAATTTGGTACGACTAAAATGATTTACTCGGTCATGGTGATTACTGGAGATGATATACCACATGTTTAAATAGTTTTTTCTTAAATAAATATTATTTATGTATATCTTTTATATTTTAAAAATAATATATAATTTACAAATAAATATATAAGTAGTATTATTTATCCTACACATATAATAAAATATACATGAAGCACATAATAAGTCAATATATAGAATATTACAAATAATATACCTAATTTATTCTAAGATTATACGTTATTCTTAATTATACATAATGATATACCTAAGATTTTTTATTATACGTGGTTTATGGTAAATTATACCATATGTAAGTGAATAAGCGTGCATGGTTTATAATGTTCATATACCACATATATAATCTTATATTTTCCGTGCTATATAAATTTTCATAATATACAAGATGTATAAGGTAAACAAATTAATAAATAGGTTGTATAATAGAGACAAAGTTGTAGATTTTATACCAAAAAATATTATTTTTGCTAGGTTTTAATGGTGGAAAAGATCCGTCCATGTATGGAAGGAATCATTCCAATAAATTAAGAATAAATCATTTGGGCAAAAATAGGAGCAGTAATCTTTTATTAGCTATAAAATAGGAAAGGATTGGTACAAGCGTGATTCATGGTCTACGATTCCATTACGGACTGGAATGTAAATTTTTTGCTGCTACTTTTGTTAATTCATTAATGCTATTAAGATTATGTAATATTTTATTAAATACTGGACAATTATGAAACTTCCTCTTTTATGTGGAGGTGATTGACTGCCCATGTTGTCTGTAGGGGTGTTCATAAAAATCCGAAAACCCGAACCAAATCGATCAAAAAAACCGATACTTTTTAGTTTGATTTGGTTTGATTTTGGTTTTGAAATGTAAAAATCGATCAAATTTGGTTGGGGTTTGATTTTAATTAAAAAAAACCGAACCAAACCAAAATATAGGAGTAACTATTTTAAATTTATTATTACACCTATATATGTATACTTTTATATAAAGTTTTAAAAATCTTATAGTAAATATTAATCGTTTGCACTTTTAGTACAATTCTTTACCTTTACATTCTAGTTTAATTGGTAGTTTCTTTTGTTAAGTGTAAGAATTTATTTCATCTTTAAAATAGTATAATTTTATTTGAGTCCTTAAATTATTCATCACTATTTGATTCAATTGTCATCAATATATTTTGGTAAATAATAGATTTTTCAAAGGACAATTAATTTGATAGTGTTACGTTGAAAATTTGGTTGCCGAAATGTGTGTTTTGGTAGTGTATGTCTTATATTTAAGAAAAAATCACTAAATAACCGAAAAAACCAAAAAATATACATAAACCGAATCGAGAAAAAACCGATTTAATTGGTTTGGTTTGGTTCTAATATTTGAAAAACCGACTTATTTGATTTGATTTCTTTTTAGGGAAAAACCGATCCAAACTGAACCATGAACCCTTAGTTGTCTGAGTTAAATTGGTCGCTTAATTTTATGGAATTCTAGTATCAAGTAAGTTTGTCGACCAAGGCATGGACGACTCACCAGCTCTTGCACTAGGAATTAGATTCCTTGTACCGCAAAAATAGAGGTTGAGAGGAGAATAATCAAGTGAAATCATTAGTTATGAAGATAATCAAGTAAAGTCATTTTTCTTTTTGTTTTTGTTTTTGTTTTATAATAATAAAATCACCAATGTTATGTCTATCGGCTATCATCCCAAAAAAGTCATCTTGAAATCTTAGGATATGGAGTCCAGTCATTTTCTTTTAATTTCTTCAAATATTTTCCTCAGAAAATTCAGAAAAAGGAAGCAAAGATAAAGAAAGATGATCAAAGAGACTGTTCATCCTAAAAATCGAATAGTAATTAAATTTGTAATATGATTTTAAGGATACGTAATTTTACTTAATACCTAATTTAGAGGTAAGTGATGAAATTGTCAAGAATATAAAACAAACCGATATTTGGACGGTATTCTCGAGCTGATGAACCCTCGAGAGTAGTAAAGCAAGAATAGTTATAGAACAATAATTAGAGAGCAGTAAGCTGATGAGCAGAAGAAAGAAATATTATATTGCTTGATCTGTATGAATCTGAGAGTGTTTACAAATAATTGAGACCCCTCTTTATATACGACAGGAATCCTAGTTGAGGTACAATTCTAATTATGGAAGTAAATCCCTTGATTGACACAAATAACCACCCTTGATTTGATCCGTTCTGAGATTTTTGCCGTGATCTCCGACCGGTTACGGATACTTCGCCCTGTCGTTATTGCGTTCCGCTCGAAGCTGATCACATCTGGTCTCGATCGTCAGGGATCTCGATCTCGATGGGTACCTCGACCTCCGAACTCAGTACTTTGCCTTCGTGCTCAGGCCCGATCTATTACGAGGCTGACCCTCGATGTAGTTCTCCGATCTCGAAATAATGGCAAAATCGGGCAAGCTCGATTTTACCTGTATACAGATAGTTTCCTCGTTTCTTAGAGTAAAATAATAAGAAACGACTTGAGCCTCGATTTTCTGGAGACACCGATAATGATGTCATCCCCGTAACATAAGTGATTGAGGTGACCGAAACGTCCCGTCGGTACAGTTCCCCAAACCATTAATGTTTGCCAGTGAACGGTCGGCCACTAGTACCACCGAGCAGTCGCCGTAAATATGTAAATATAGGCTCATTGGTTGAATCAAAATTTTACTTTCACCTCCACCAATTTTTCTAAGTATTTTACTCTCTCTATCTCTTTTTTTTCACCACCCATTGAGTCCACTTTGTTAGTACCAAGAATATCAAGTTTCACCTCTTTCCGCTTCCTTCTGCCTGAATTAATAGGTCACCTCTTTCCGCTTACTTCTGCCTGAATTAATAGGGAAAACCTCCAAAACTGTTCCATAAAATAAAAAGGCTTCTTCATCGCGACCTGCCGACGATAAAATGCCGGTGGAGCCACGCATCGAGGAATGCATTCCTAGGTCGTGCGATCTTACCTATGATTTCAAGATCGAGAAACCCTCGTCTGTCCCTGACCGATGTGAGCCCATGTCGAGGTATATTTGCTCGATTGTTGAGGGCGACCTGAAATAGATAAAAAATGATTGCCATTGGGAAGGCAAAGAGGTAGTAATCACGACACCTGAAGAGGACATCACCACTCACGTAAAAGGGTTATTTAGAGTTTGTACTTACCCTTTTACATTGGGTCTTGTTGACCCCGTTATCCTTGATTTCTACCACCAATACCAAATAACCTTGAGCCAAATTCACCCTTCCTTCTGGCGCATTGTTATTTTGCTCTGATTCTTCGTGAGCCAACTCGAGGGGATGCCTTTTGCCCTTGACCACCATATTAGAATGTACAACCCCCCTCTCTATCGGGGAGGGTTGATAAGGCTTAAGAGCGGGGCCACTAAGGTGCTGTTCTCAAGCATAGATGAGGACAAGGACAGAGAATGGATGGGCTGGTTTGTCCGAGTGAGGACTTCTGACATAATTCCGACTGAGAAGATGTCGTTCCTTGAAGAGTGGAACATGAAGCGTAAGCACAAATTTGCCTATAACTTCCGTCTATTATTTTGTTTCTTTTGTCTTTTCGCACTGACATCCTTTCTTATGATACAACGGTTGCTTGGGTGCCCTTGCAATCCCAGACCTTGAAGGTTGGGTTTGGAAGCTGGCCTCGACCTCTTCATACTCCAAGCGTTGTTGGCGTGGTTTGGCCAAGGCCGATGGGAGGCCAAAAACCATGGTAATCTTCTCTATCGTGTTTGACACCTTTCTGTGAGATGTGTTTTTCTTATTTTTACTTGATTTCCTTTTATGCAGGTCTCTGGGATGTCGCCAGAATGAGGCCGACCCTGCCTGGGGAGGAGGTGGCCCCAAAACTACCTAAGGATAAGAAGACAAGAAGGGTCTCGCCTTCAGATACTTCGAAGCCTAAAAAGAGCAAGACTCGTAAGTCGAAGAACGAGTCCGCCGGTCTGTCTGCTGACATTGCCCAAAAGCTACAAGATGAAGAAAAGGTGGGGGAAGATGCTGACTGTGAGTTGATGGCTCGAAAGAGGGGAAGCGACGTAGCTTCGAAAGCAGCTAAGCAGGTGATGGTCGAGAAGGCTCATCCTCGAACCGAGGATATCTCGAAAGGTGGTCCTAGCAAAGTCCCCAAGTCATCGGGGGCCAAAGATTTCTCCTACTGTGACGGACAACTGGCGAGTGTGCCCAAATGGTCCAGTTTCGAGGCCCTTCACATGGGAGAGAGTGACCCGAGTGACTTGCTTGGGGCAATCAATATTGATGATTCGCCACCCGGCCCAACATTTTCTGAAGGACAATTTCGGGAGGCTCGGTCTATGGAGACCCCCGATATGGGAACGACCCACAAAGGGGAAGACATATTCCGTAGCTGCCTTGCGGGGGTTGGTGATGTTTACGACCTAGATGCAACGATCATTTTTGATGAGGCTCAGCGACTCCTGAACCAGGTAAATTCCATCCCTCGTTATCACATTTTCTTTTATTTCCTTCTGCTGAGCTTGCAAAGGCCGCATCTATAGCAGAAAAAGCAAAGGCCGATGCGGAAGCAGTCGTGGATCCTACCGAGCTGACGCTGAAGCCGCTAACGCTCGAGCGAAGGAAATTTCTGATGCCGCTCAAGTTCGATTATCCCTCATTGCCGAGCATGCTAAATGCCTGTTTTAGAGAGAGACTCTTGAGAATGTTCATGTTCGTGGCTTTTACCTCACGGCCGATATTGAAAACACAAAAGTGCTAGAGGCCGATGCCGAAGCTTTGCTCTCTGATGTTGATGACCCCGGGAGTGTGAGCGGATCCGAAAGCAGAGAAGATGAAGATGAAGCTCCCGAGGAAGATTAGGCTCTTCGAGATTTTTCTTTCCTTTTTGGATTTTTGTATAAGACCTTTATCGGTCCCTCGTACATATTGTTTTTTCATATATGTAAAGAAGTTTCTCTTTTGAATGCCTTCTCAAATTTTCTCTTCAATCATGTTCGTCCCCTGTAGAATTTTAGCACATTTTTATGCTTTAAACAAAATGTTCGAGACTTTGGTTTTAAATGACTTGATCGAAGCCATAATAATATTGCTTTTATAGTCGGGTTCGAGTGAAATCTGAATTTGGAGCAAAAGGACCCTTAGGTTTGTTTTGAATGATAATGAACCTCGATCTGTAATCGAGTAGGTTCTTATTCAACTTCGAGATAGCGGGACCCTTAGGTTCGAATCGAGTGAGAACGTGTTCTCAAACTCAAAGTGTATTGTCCCTTAGGCTCTTTGAATTTGGCTGATATAGCCTCTAAAGGATGGCTATATTTTTCCTCTTTCGGCTCAAAAACTTAGTAAAATTTTCTTATGCCTTAGCATGTATTTTTTTGTATCCATTTTTCATTTGAGAATTTAGTATTGTTCGAAACCCCTTTTTTTTGTGCCTTAGCACAAGTATGTATTTGAATAATTCGATAATTCTTAAGGTTTTTTGAGGGTTGATTTTATTGAAGCCCTTTGATTATTTTGCCGAGGGTAGCCTTTTTAATTGTTTTCAAAGAATTCGAAGGCCTGTTTTTATTGTGGGGTACCTCCAAAATAATGTATTTATAACTGCGAAATCTCAGCTACAAATTTAAAAATCGTGGCTAATACTTAACAATAACCAAAAAAATTAAAATTTTCTTGGTATTTACAAGTTCGTAAAATTTGCTAGCCACAAAAATTAAATTGGTAAAGCTAATTCCCTATTTTTGCTATAATTTCTAATAATCGTAGCAATAATTGCCTAAATAGCTATAAATTTTTTGCCACAATAAATTGCGTAGCTAATTCATATGTTTTAGCCACGCAATAAAAGTTATTATAGCAATAGTAACCTTTTAGCCACAATAAATTATTTAAAATAAAATATTATAGCTAAAGAAATACATATGCTTCAAGTTATAAAAAAAACTATGGCAATAGATAAATGATATAGCTACGGATTTATTGTTATGACATAATATTGTAGCTAATTGTTAATTTTTGCTACGAACAGAAAGTTAATATAGCAAAAGTAATCTTTTAACCATAATAAAATATTTAAAATAAAATATTATAGCTAGATAAATATTTTTGCTTCAAGTTCTAAAAACTCACATCTATAGTATTGGCTTAATAACTATAATTATTTGTCATTACAGAATAATCTAGTCACAAATTTATTGGTCTGATAAAATTTCATAGCTCATTAGCTTTTGCCACAAGTTAAAACTCGATATAGTAAAACAATAACCTTTTAGGCCTATGAAATTATTCGAAACAAAATCTTGAAGCTAAATAAATATTCATACTTCAAACTATAAAGAAAATAAAAACACTTAGCTTAAATAAATAAAAATGATTGCCATGACAAATTGATGAATATTTTTGCTCGATTATGAAAATCATGATAAGAGTCGTCTAACACTATATATAAGAAACATTATTTAATACTACAATAAAATAATAATAAAAATGAAAAATAACATTTTGCAGGTACGTAATCACAGATTTACCATGAATTTGTGGTAGCATCACTAATTAAGAAAAATATATTAAATAATAAGATTTGTAATGAAAAAAAATTATCTCTAATTTTTGCCCTAATATATGATAACAAATTTAAAGACATGATCTCTATTGATAACATAATTATTTATATTAATTTTATATAATTCTCTTATATCTAATTACACTCATATATCTAAATCCATACAAAAATTAATGTATTCTTATTCTTGTTAAATATATAATAGTAGCAAATTCCAATTTTATTAAAAACATGGGAATTATATCTAATTAATGTGTGAATAACTAATTATTGAGAATTAAACAACAATATTATTATACTGTCACGATCCGAATTTTTCACCCTCGGGAGTCATGATGGCGCCTACTAATGTGAGCAAGGCAAACTAATTATTTGAGCAAATTGCTTCTTTATCCATTTTATACTTTTTAACAATTATAAAGCAACAACGCATAAACAACGGAAATTACTATAAGCAGAAGAAATACAGTGAATTATCTGGATATGTATCTGATATAACAGTTTGAGCCTCAACCTCCCGGAACTAGTGTCACAGTACCACAAACGATTTAGGAATACTACATACAAAGTCTGAAAATAAACGATACACTATTTCTGAATTAAGGAAATGAAACATAAATAAAGGGTTAGAGGGAGACGCCAGGGCCTACAGACACCTGCAAGTCTACCTTGGATCTCCACGTGGACTGAAGGTAGCCACCCAATATACGGTCCAAATTCAACAGTACTGGGATGTGCACAGAAGAGTGCAGAGTGTAGTATCAGCACAACCGACCCCATGTGCTGGTAAGTGCCTAGCCTAACCTCGGCGAAGTAATGACGAGGCTAGGACCAGACCACCAAATAACCTGTGCAGTTAAATCATATACAGCGGAAATAGAAATTGATAATTACAACTAAAGTTGGGCGGGAAAAATATGCTACGGGGAGTAACAGATAACAACAGAACAACTGTAGAGAAACATAAAAAATACTCTAAATCAATTACCAGCAAAACAAGGAAATAGAAGAACAGGCACACAAGTGATACCGTTGCAGGCGTGCAACCCGATCCCATTACATATGATACAGTTGCAGGCGTGCAACCCGCTCCATTTCATATATTACCGTTGCAGGCGTGCAACCCGCTCCCATTTCACACATCACCGTTGCAGGCTTGCAACTCGCTCCCATTTTATATATTACCGTTGCAGGCGTGCAACCCGCTCCCATTTCACATATTAATGTTGCAGGCATGCAACCCGCTCCCATTTCACATATTACCGTTGCAGGCGTGCAACCCGCTCCTATTTCATATATTACCGTTGCAGGCGTGCAACTCGTTCCCATTTCTTTTATCAACACCAATCAAAAAATCCCAGCAAGGGAACAATAATATTAGCACAAACATCCCGGCAAGGGAACAATAATGATAATAACATCCCGACAAGGGAACAATAATGATAATAATATTCCGGTAAGGGAACCATAATAAAGTTCTCATATGAAGTGTAATAAATCACAACAGAAGCATAATGATTACAATACAAGGCTCACGGGCATACTTGACACAGACGTATAGATACTCATCACCATGCCTATACGTCGTACTCCACAATTAACACGTAACAAATAAGACTCAACTCCTAGTCCCTCAAGCTAAGGTTAGACCAAACGCTTACCTCGATGCTACGAACACACTTCACGTCATAACTATCATCTTACCCCTTGATTCCACCACCAATTCGATCGTATCTAGTCACAAGTTACTTAATTATATTAATAAATGCTAAATGAATCAATATCAATGCATGAAAATGAATTTTTCAAAGTTTTACCCTAAAAGTAAAAAATCGTCCCCGGACCCACATGGTCAAAACCCGAGGTTCGAACCAAAATCCGATTACCCATTCCCCCACGAATCCAAAAATATATTTTATTTTGAAATTGGACCTCAAATCAAGGTCCAAATTCCCAATTTTTAAAAAACCTAGGTTCTACCCAAAACACCCAATTTCTCCCATGAAAATTATTGATTTTGAGTTGAAATTATTTTAAAAGATGTTAATGATTGAAGGAAACGAGTTAACATTGACTTACAATCGATTTAGAAGAAGAGTTGTTCTTGAAAAATCACCCTACGGAGTTTTTGTTTTGAAAAGATGTGAAAAATGATTGATTTTCGGCTAAGTTATAAAATTGCAGTTTGCAGGTATGGGAATTGCGAACAGGGTTCGCAATTGTGAATCCCGACCTCTGCTATGTTCGCATTTGCGAAGGAGGTTCTTGCATTTGCGAGATGGGAAATGCGAACAAAGGATCGCATTTGCGACAACAGGCCCCAAAGGGGTATATCGCATTTGCGAAGGGAATCTCGCATTTGCGAGGAAGAGCTGGCCTAGGCTGTTTCGCATTTCCGGCTCAGCCTTCGCATTTGCGAGCCAGGCTAAATGCGAAGTCTGCAGGCCTGAACACACCAGTTAAAAACTTGCAATTCACCAAGTCCAAAATCCACTCCGTGGCCTATCCAAAACTCACCCGAGCCCTCGGGGCTCCAAACCAAACATGCACACCAACCTAAAAATATCATACGGACTCACTCGTGCATTCAAATCACTAAAATAACATCAACATCTATAAATTTAGCATCAAATAATGAAATTTCTCAAGAACTTCAAGTTTTCCATTTTTTTCTCAAATACGATCTGTTTCACGTTGTTTCAAGTCCGTTTCTTGCCAAACTTCACAGATTTATCTTAAACCACATACAAGACCTGTACCAAGCACCGGAACCAAAATATCGGTCCGATATCATCAAGTTTTAATCACAATTCATTTTCAAATCTCATAATTAATTTTAGAAAATAATTTTCTTTAAAATTTCATTCTCGGGCTTGGGACCTCGGAATTCGATTCCGGGCATACACCCAAGTCTCATATTTTCCTACGAATCCTCTGAGACCGTCAAATTATGGGTCCGGGTCCGTTTACTCAAAATATTGACCGAAATCAAATTAATTCATTTTATAGTCAAAATTTATTATTTTTCACATATTTTCACATATCAGCTTTTCGGCTATGCGTTAGGACTACGCACGCAAATCGAGATAAGATAAAAAGAAGTTTTTAAGGTTTCAAAATAAAAAATTCACTTTTAAAATAAGTGATGACTTTTTGGGTCATCACATATACTAATTTTATTGTATAATAAATTATATATATTTATTCTAGATGATAAAATATGTTATTTACTATCTTAATAATGATCATAAATAAAATTATACACCTAAACTATAAAATTAAAAATTTAATATTATTCTTATACATGAAGGAGATCTTGCCTCTCTTATAAGTATTACGTATTTGTATTTAAGAATAGTTACATATTTTCAAACTTACTAGAGTTAGAACCAGCATGATGTGCGGATAATCTTATGTAATACTTTCAAAATTCTTTAATTATCTAAATTTATCAATAATTTTTTTGATTGTTATTTACTAACTTTAAAAAAAAAATTAATTCAAAGTATAAATATCCTAACATTTTTATCCCCTTTTCGTACATTCTTTTCTATTATAATATTTGATTCTTTTTCTCATTTGTATTTTACTTAAAATTTAAATAATATAATACTTTATTAATTTAAATTTATCAAAAGTGTAAAGAGATAAATATTTTATTATTTTTATAAAAATCTACCAATATTTTTATAATGTGACGACCCAAAGGGTCATCACCTGTTTTAATTGAATTCTGTATCCTCGAGGCCTTAAAAACCTCATTTAGAGTCGCCTCGATTTACGTGCACAGTCCGGGCACGTTGCCAGAAAGCTTAAATGTGAAATTCTGTGAAAAATGTTAAAATTAATTTTTGGTCAATATATTGGGTAAACATATCCGGACCCGTGATTTAAAGGTCCCGTAGGGTCCGTAGAAAAATAAGGGACTCGGACGTATGTCCGGAGTCGAATTCCGAGGTCCCGAGCCCGAGAAATGAATTTTTGAGAGAAATTATTTTTCTGAAATTATTAAGGAAAATTTGAAAGATATTTGATTAGAAGGTATTGGTATCGGGGCCGTATTTTATTTTCGTACCCGGTACAGGTCTTATATATGTTTCAAGTCATTCCTGTGAAATTTGGTTGAAAACGGACGTCGTTTGACATGATTCTGGCCTAAATTGGAAAACTTGATGTTTTATGAAGTTTGAAAGAATTCTTGGATTTTGGGGTTAATTCGACGTTTATGATGTTATTTTGGCGATTTGATCACGCGAATAAGTCCGTAGGATATTTTTGAGGTTGTGTGCATATTTTGTTTGGAGCCCCCAGGGCTCGGGTGAGTTTCGGATAGGCCGCGAGTTGCATTTTAGAACTTGAAAGTTTGCTGGTATAACTGACTTGCAGGCTTCGCATTGGCTCGCAAATGCGAAGGTCTTCTCGCAAATGCGAGATAGCCCAGACCTGACCCTCCATCGCAAATGCGATAAATTGCTTCGCAAATGCGAATGTGCCCTTGATGGCCAGGGATCGCAAATGCGACCATATGGCTCGCAAATGCGAAACTAGGTCTTTCGCAAATGCGACATTTTTGGTCGCAAATGCGAAGTCCCTCCTTTTGCTTAGTGTTCGCAAATGCGAACTAGACTTTGCAATTCCCATATCTGAGGGTCGGGGTTCGCAATTCCCATATCTGCAACCTGCATTTTTTATACTTAGCCGATGTTTGAGCAATTTTTAATATTCTTTCAAAACACAAACTTCTTTGGGCGATTTTCTAAGAACAGGTCTTCCTCCAAATCAATTGTAAGTTGGTTTTTACTCATTTCTTTCAATCATTAACATCATTTAACATGTTTTCAACTTAAAATTAATGATTTTCATGTGTTAAATTGGCTGTTTTGGGTATAACCTAGGTTTTTTAAAAATTAGAGATTTGGACATCAATTTGAGGTTCGATTTCAAAACAAATTATATATTTGAGATCGTGGGGGAAGGGGTAATCGAGTTTTGGTTCAAACCTCGGGTTTTGATCACGTAGGCGATTTTTGACTTTCTTGAGTAAAAATTTGAAAAACTCATTTTCATGCATTGGGGTTGATTCATTTAGTGTTTATTGATGTAATTAAGTAATTTGTGATTAGATACGAGCGAATTGGAGGTGGAATAATGGGGTAAATCTATAATTGAGGCTTAAGTTGTATTCAAGGCATTGAGGTAAGTATTTGGGCTAACCCTAGCTTGAGGAACTAGGAGTTGAGTCTTATTTGCTAATTGCTTCTTGTTGAGTACGACATATAGGCATGGTGATGAGTATCTATACGTTGGTGTCGAGCATGATCGTGATTCGTAATTTGATAGTTGTTGTGTTCTTAAATGACACTTCGGATGTTTTAAATTGATAATTCTTTATATTGAGTAGAGATTTAGTCTATTCTCGTGGACTTTATTTATGCTTGAGAACTGGTATTAGTCGAGCTGAGTAAGAGTTGAGCTAAGATTTGGTTATATCTGATTCTCCCTTGCCGGGATGGTTATTATGATTATTGTTGTTCCCTTGTCGGGAAATCATTTTTATATTGCCTTGTTTTCCTTGCCGGAATATTATTGTGACTTTGATATTGATTCAAATGGGAGCGGATGGTACGCCTACCATGAGATACAATTGAAATGGGAGCAGATGGTATGCCTACCACGAGACAATTGAAATGGGAGCGGGTGGTACGCCTGCTACGAGATACAACTGAAATGGGAGCGGGTGGTACACCTACCATGAGAGATAATTGAAATGGGAGCGGGTGGTATACCTACCACGAGATTTGATGAAATAGGAGCGGGTAGTACGCCTACCACGAAAACATTGAGAAATGGGATCGGGTTGCACGCCTGCAACGAGATGTGTACCGAAGTGAAATCTGTTTTTATTTCCCTTATCCGTGTTAGATTTAATTTATTGATGTTCCTTACTGTTCTCCTGAATTTCTGTATTATCTGTTATCCCCGAAGCATGTTCCCTTCCCATTTAAAATGATTATTTTTTTGTTATTTTCCCGCTATAGAAATATACATAATTGCACAGGTTTATGTGGTAGTCCTGTCTAGCCTCATTACTACTTCACCGAGGTTAGGCTAGACACTTACTAGCACATGGGGTTGGTTGTGCTGATACTACAATCTGTGCTCTTTTGCACAGATCCAGGTACCGGACAACAACAGTAGGTCGGGAGTCTTCCTTCAATCCACCGAGACACTAAGGTAGACTTGCAGGCGTCCGCAGGTCCGATGTCTTCTCTATTTTACTTCTCATTCTGTTATCTCATGTTTCAAGACATACAATGTTATTTTTCTTCAAACTGTTGTTTAGCATTCTTAGTAATCCGTGGATATTATGACATCGGTTCTTAGGTAGAGGCATTTGATGATTTCCGCATTATTGCTCAGTTTATTTATGTGAAGTCTTCCGCTTTAATTTTATATTTCTGCTATTGTTTAAATATGTAACGCTGTTGTTATGATTCATAAAAAGAAGCTAAAATAAAAGAGTTAGGAGTTATGGTTTGTCGCTTGCCTAGCTTCTACGAGTAGGTGCTATCACGACTCCCGAGGGTGGGAAATTCGGGTCCTGACAAGTTGGTATCATAGCTCTAGGTTACATAGGTCTCACAACTCATGGACAAGCTTAGTAGAGTATAAGAGATAGGTACGGAAACGTCTGTATTTATCCCTCAGAGGCTGCAGAGTTAGGAAAAGATTCACCTCTGTTCTTTCTTGTCGTGCGGTTTGGTTTCTCAATGCTGATTGAATTTCTACTCTGTTCTTTCGCAGATGGGGAGAATACGCACATCATCATCTTCTGATCAGTAGTCCGAGCCCCAGACAGCTCCAACTAGGGGCAGATGGCGAGGCCGAGGCAAGGGTAGAGCACAGCTCTGAGCAGCAACACCAGTGGCGGAGCCTCAGGTTGACTTTGACGAGGAGGTTCCGGCCCCAGCCCCAGCCTCAACAGTTCCGGTGGGCCCAGCTCAGGTCCCAGAGGGGTTATTGCTACCCCAATTCTTCAGGACGCTCTAGTCCTATTGGTGGGTCTTATGGAGAGTGTCACCCGAGCGGGTTTGCTTCCTATAGCACCAGCTGTCTCTCAGACTGGAGGAGGGGGCCAGACTCCTGCTACTCGTACTCCGGAGCAGGTAGCTCCTCAGATTCAGACTCCAACCGGCGATGGGGCAGCCATGTCTGCTGATGCTTTATGGAGGCTGAATAGGTTCACCAAGCTCTTCACATCTACATTCAGTGGTGCATCTACTGAGGATCCCCAGGATTACCTGGACAGTTGCCACGAGGTTCTTTGGAACATGGGTAGTGTTGAGACCAATGGGGTTGATTTCGCTACATTTTGGTTGTCTGGATCTGCCAAGACTTGGTGGAGGTATTATTGTTTAGCTAGACCAGCAGGATCTCCAGCCTTGACCTGGGAGCAGTTCACGCATGTATTTCTGGAGAAGTTTCTCCCTATTACACAGAGAGAGGCCTATCGGAGGCAGTTCGAGCGTCTCCATCAAGGATTTATGACAGTCACCCAGTATGAGACCAGGTTTATTGAGTTGGCTCGCCATGCTATTGTTATACTTCCCACTGAGAGGGAGAGATGAGCCGGTTTATTGATGGACTCATTCAGCCTATTCGTCTCCAGATGGCTAGAGAGCCTGGGAGCGAGATATCCTTTCAGGAGGCGGCCAATGTGTCCCGGAGGATTGAGATGGTATTTTCCCAAGGGAGTGGTCATAGAGCAGACAAGAGACCCCGCCAGTCAGGCCGATTCAGTGGTGCCTCGTCTGGAGGCAGAGATTCATATGATAGGGTCCAGCCTTCTAGGCCTTTCCAGTCAGCCCTCCAGGTTTCTTACGATGCTTCTGGTATACGTGGTCCTCAGACGCAGTATTCCGATCAACAATCCTTCAGTGTACCACTAGCACCTATTAGTGCACCACCGCTTCAGAGTTTCTAGGGTCGTCATCCCCAGCAGTCGAGGGCTTATTTTACTTATGGCGACACGAGGCACATTGCCCTCGCGCGCCAGGTAGTTCTCAGTATCAGAGTTCTCGTGCCAGGGTTTAGGCACCAGGTGCTCCACAGCCCGCCCGGCCAGCCAGCTAGAGGTGTGGGTAGAGGTGGAAGTAGAGGTCATAGAGGTGGAGCTCAGAATGCTAGAGGTTGAGGCCAGCCAGCAGCAAGCCGTCCCAGAGAGGTAGATCAGAGTGGTGGGGCCCAACCCTGATGTTATGCTTTTCAGGCCAGGCCCGAGGTAGAGGCTTCAGATGCGGTTATTACAGGTACGGTTCTGGTTTGTTATAGAGATGCTTCGGTGTTGTTTGATCCGGGGTCTACGTATTCGTATGTATCATCCTATTTTGCCCCGTATTTGGTCATGCCTAGTGATGTATTGGGTATTCCTATTTATGTGTCTATGCCGGTGGGTGATTCTATCGTGGTCGATCGAGTCTATCGCTCTTGTGTTGTGGTGATTGGGGGTCTTGAGACTCATGTAGATTTGTTGCTTCTAGATATGGTCGACTTTGATATTATATTGGGGATGGACTGGTTATCACCCTATCACGCTATCTTGGACTGTCATGCCAAGACTGTGACCTTAGATTTACCAGGTATGCCTCGTTTAGAGTGGAGAGGGACTCCTGGTCATTCTACCCGCAGTGTTATATCATATGTGAAGGCTCAGCGTATGGTTGAGAAGGGGTGTTTGGCCTATTTAGCCTATGTTCGGGATTCCAGCGCTGAGGTACCCTCTATTGATTTTGTGCCTGTTGTTTGTGAGTTCCTTGATGTTTTTCCTTCAGACCTGCCGGGTATGCCACCCGACAGGGATATTGATTTCTTCATTGTTCTGGTCTCGGGCACTCAGCCCATTTCTATCCCGCCATATTGCATGGCCCCGCCGGAGTTGAAGGAGCTAAAGGAACAGTTACAGGATTTGCTTGAGAAGGGCTTCATTAGACCCAGTGTCTCACCTTGGGGTGCGCCGGTGTTATTTGTCAAGAAGAAGGACGGGTCAATGAGAATGTGTATTGATTACCAGCAATTGAATAAGGTAACGATCAAGAATAAGTGTCCAATTCCGAGGATTGATGATTTGTTCGACCAGCTTCAGGGTGCTAGCGTATTTTCCAAGATTGACTTGCGATCTGGCTACCATCAGTTGAGGATTAGGGCATCCGATGTCCCTAAGCTAGCTTTCCGCACTCGGTATGGGCATTATGAGTTCTTGGTTATGTTATTCGGGTTGACAAATGCCCCAGCAGCTTTCATGGGCTTGATGAACCGAGTGTTCAGGCCTTATTTGGAGTCATTCGTGATAGTTTTCATTGATGATATATTCCTACAGACAGGAGGAGCACGAGCAACACCTCAGAGTGGTTCTTCAGACTCTGAGGGATAGACAGATATATGCCAAGTTCTACAAGTGTGAGTTCTGGTTGATTTCAGTTGCATTTCTGGGTCATATTGTATCAGCAGAGGGTATTCAGGTGGACACAAAGAAGATAGAGGCAGTAAAGAACTGGCCTAGACCAGCATCAGCTATAGAGATTCAGAGTTTCTTGGGGTTGGCAGGCTACTATCGACTGTTCGTGAAGGGATTTTCATCTATTGCAGCCCCGATGACTAGATTGACCCAGAAGGGTGCCCAGTTCAGATGGTCGGATGAGTGTCAGGCGAGCTTTCAGAAGCTCAAGACAGCTCTGACTACGGACCGATGTTGGTTTTGCCCACAAGTTCAGGGCCTTATACAGTCTATTGTTATGCTTCCCGTGTTGGGCTTGAAGCAGTGTTGATGCACGATAGCAAGGTCATTGCTTATGCTTCGAGGTAGTTGAAGATTCATGAGAAGAACTATCCGGTGCATGATTTGGAGTTAGTAGCCATAGTTCACGCATTGAAGATTTGGAGGCATTATTTATATGGTGTAGCATGTGAGGTGTTCATAGATCACAAGAGTCTTCAGTATTTGTTCAAGCAAAAGGAGTTGAATTTGAGACAGAGGAGGTGGTTGGAGTTGTTGAAGGATTATGATATCACCATTCTATATCATCCGAGGAAGGCCAATGTGGTGGCCGATGCATTGAGTAGGAAGTTATCCAGTATGGGTAGTCTTGCTTATATTTCGGTCACTGAGAGGCTGCTTGCTTTAGATGTCCAGGCCATAGCCAATCAGTTCATGAGGCTGGATGTTTCTAAGCCCAGTCGTGTGTTAGCTTGCACGGTCGCTCGTTCTTTATTATTGGAGCGTATCCGTGATTGACAGTATGATGATCCCCATTTGTATGTCCTTAGAGACATGATGCTGCGCGGAGGTACCAGGCATGTTACCGTAGATGATGATGGAGTTTTGAGATTGTAGGGTCGAGTATGTGTGTCTAATGTGGATGGGCTCCGAGAGTTGATTTTGGAGGAGGCCCATAGCTCCCAGTACTCTACTCATCCGGGTGCCGCGAAGATGTATCAGGATTTGTGGCAGCATTATTGGTGGTGTAGAATGAAGAAGGATATTGTAGCATATGTGGCTCGTTGTTTGAATTGTCAGCAGGTTAAGTACGAGCATCAGAGACCTGGTGGTTTATTTTCAGAGGATTGAGCTTACCGAGTGGAAGTGGGAGCAGATTACTATGGACTTCGTTACTGGACTTCCACTGACTCGGAAGAAGTTCGATATAGTTTGGGTCATTGTTGATAGGCTGATCAAGTCAGTGCATTTCATTCCTGTGGCAGTCTCCTATTCTTCTGAGAGGTTAGCTGAGATCAATATCCGGGAGATTGTTCGCCTTCATGGTGTGCCTGTATATATCATTTCGGAACGGGGTACGCAGTTTACTCGCGCTTCTGGAGGGTAGTTCAGTGAGAGTTGGGCACACAGGTTGAGTTGAGCATAGTATTTCTTCCCCAGACGGACGGTCAGTCCGAGCGGATTATTCAAATTTTAGAGGATCTGCTTCGAGCTTGTGTTATTGACTTTGGAGGTTTGTGGGATCAATTCTTGCCCTTAGCAGAGTTTGCCTACAACAATCTCTACCAGTCGAGCATCTAGATGGCTCCTTATGAGGTCTTATATGGTAAGCGGTGTCGATCTCCGGTTGGATGGTTTGAGCCGGGAGAGGCTCGGTGGTTGGGTACGGATTTGGTTCAGGAGGACTTGGACAAGGTCATGATCATTCTGGATAGGCTTCATTCAGCTCAGTCCAGGCAAAAGAGCTATGCAGACCGCAAGGTTCGAGATATGGCTTTTATGGTTGGTGAACGGGTATTGCTCCGAGTATCGCCTATGAAAGGTGTGATGAGATTTGGGAAGAAGGGCAAGCTTAGCCCTATGTTCATTGGTCCGTTTGAGGTTCTTGATCGAGTGGGAGAGGTGGCTTATAGATTTGCTTTGCCGCCGAGCTTATCAGCCATGCATCCAGTATTTCATGTGTCCATGCTTCGGAGGTATCATGGCGATCCATCCCACGTGTTAGATTTCAGCACTATCCAGTTGGACAAGCACTTGTCTTATGAGGAAGAGCCGGTAGCTATTCTAGACCGACAGGTTCGTCAGTTGAGGTCCAAGAGTTTCCCCTCTGTTCGGGTTTAGTGGAGAGGTCAGCCTCCTGAGGCATCGACCTAGGAGTCCAAATCCAATATGCGGAGCCGTTATCCTCATCTTTTCCCCGACTCAAGTACTTCCTTCTTTTATCCGTTCGACGACGAACAATTGTTTTAGAGGTGGAGAATGTGACGATCCAAAGGGTCATCATCTGTTTTAATTGAATTCCGTGTATCCAAGGCCTTGAAAACTTTATTTAGGGTTGCCTCAATTCGCGTGTACAGTCCGGGGAGGGGGTAGCTTGAAAGCTTAAATGTGAAATTCTGTGAAAAATGCTAAATTTTGATATTAAAATGAATAAATTTAACTTTGGTCAACATTTTAGGTAAACGGACCCGGACCCGGACCCGTAATTTGACGGTCCCGGAGGTTCCGTAGAAAAATAAGGGACTCGGGCATATGCCCGGAGTCGAATTCTGAGGTCCCGAGCCCGAGAAATAAATTTTTGAGAGAAATTATTTTTCTAAAATTATTAAGGAAAATTGGAAAGATATTTGATTAGAACGTATTAGTATCGGGCCGTATTTTGTTTTCGGTACCCGTTACAGGTCTTATATTTGTTTTAAGTTATTCATGTGAAATTTGGTTGAAAACGGACGTCGTTTGACGTGATTCAGGCCTAAATTGCAAAACTTGATGTTTCATGAAGTTTGAAAGAATTATTGGATTTTGGGGTTAATTCGATGTTTATGATGTTATTTTGGCGATTTGATCGCGCGAATAAGTTCGTAGGATATTTTTGAGGTCGTGTGCATATTTGGTTTGGAGCCCCGAGCGGTCAGTGAGTTTCGGATAGGCCGCTGGTTGCATTTTAGAACTTGAAAGTTTGCTGGTGTAACTGACCTGCAGGCTTCGCACTCGCAAATGTGAAAGTCTTCTCACAAACGCGAGGTAGCCCATACCTGACCCTCCATCGCAAATGCGATAAATTGCTTCGCAAATGCGAAGGTGCCCTTGATGGCCAAGGATCGCAAATGCGACCATATGGCTCGCAAATGTGACATTTTTGGTCGCAAATGCGAAGTCCTTCCTTTTGCTCAGTGTTCGCAAATGCGAACTAGACTTCGCAATTCCCATATCTGAGGGTCGAGGTTCGCAATTCCCATATATGCAACCTGATTTTTTATACTTAGCCGATTTTTGAGCAGTTTTTAACATTCTTTCAAAACACAAACTTCTTTGGGTGATTTTCCAAGAACAAGTCTTCTTCCAAATAAATTATAAGTTAGTTTTTACTCATTTCTTTCAATCATTAACATCATTTAACATGTTTTCAACTTAAAATCAATAATTTTCATGGGTGAAATTGGGTGTTTTTGGTAGAACCTAGTTTTTTCAAAAATTGGGGATTTGGACCTCAATTTGAGGTCCGATTTCAAAATAAATTATATATTTGAGTTCGTGGGGGAATGTGTAATCGGGTTTTGGTTCAAACCTTGGGGTTTGACCACGTGGACCTTAGGGCGATTTTTGACTTTTTTGAGTAAAAGTTTGGAAAACTCATTTTCATGCATTGAGATTGATTCATTTAGTGTTTATTGATGTAATTAAGTAATTTGTGATTAGATACGAGCGAATTGGAGGTGGAATCACGGGGTAAAGCTATAATTGAGGCTTGAGTTGTATTCAAGGCATTGAGGTAAGTGTTTGGTCTAACCCTAGCTTGAGAGACTAGGAGTTGAGTGTTATTTGCTAATTGCTTCTTGTTGAGTACGACGTATAGGCATGGTGACGAGTATCTATACGTTGGTGTCGAGCACGACCGTGAGTCGTAATTTGATAGTTGTTGTGCTCTTAAATGACACTTCGGATGTTTTAAATTGATGATTCTTTATATTGAGTAGAGATTTAGTCTATTCTCGTGGACTTTATTTACGCCTGAGTACTGATATTAGTCGAGCTGAGTAAGAGTTGAGCTAGGATTTGGTTATAGCTGATTCTCCCTTGCCGGGATGGTTATTATGATTATTGTTGTTCCCTTGCCGGGAAATCATTTTTATATTGCCTTGTTTTCCTTGCCGGAATTTTATTGTAACTTTGATATTGATTGAAATGGGAGCGGGTGGTACGCCTACCACGAGATACAATTAAAATGGGAGCAGGTGGTATGCCTACCATGAGATACAATTGAAATGGGAGCGGGTGGTACGCCTACCACGAGATACAACTGAAATGGACACGAGAGGTAATTGAAATGGGAGCGGGTAGTACGCCTACTATGAGATTTGATGAAATGGGAGCGGGTGGTACGCCTCTCACGAAAACATTGAGAAATGGGATCGGGTTGCACGCCTGCAACGAGATGTGTACCGACAGTGAAATCTGCTTTTAATTTTCTTATCTGTGTTAGATTTAATTTATTGATGTTCCTTACTGTTCTCCTGAATTTTTGTATTATATGTTATCCCCGAAGTATGTTCCCTTCCCATTTAAAATGGTTATTTTTTTGGTTATTTTCTCGCTGTAGAAATATACATAATTGCACAGGTTTATGTGGTAGTCCTGTCTAGCCTCGTCACTACTTCGCCGGGGTTAGGCTAGGCACTTACCAGCACATGGGGTCGGTTGTGCTGATACTACACTCTGTGCTCTTTTGCACAGATCCAGGTATCGGACAACAACAGTAGTTCGGGAGTCTTCCTTCAGTCCACTGAGATACTGAGATCCTTGCAGGCGTCCGCATGCTCGGCGTCTCCTCTATTTTACTTCTCATTCTGTTATCTCATGTTGCGAGACATACAGTGTTATTTTTCCTTCACTGTTGTATTTAGTATTCTTAGTAGTCCGTGGATGTTGTGACACCGGTTCTTGGATAGAGGCATTTGATAATTTTCGCATTATTGCTCAGTTTATTTATGTTAAGTCTTCCGCTTTAATTTCACATTTCCGTTGTTATTTAAATATGTAACGCTATTGTTATGATTGATAAAAAGAATCTAAAATAAAAGAGTTAGGGGTTATGATTTGTGGCTTGCCTATCTTCTACGAGTAGGCGCCAACACGACTCCCGATGATGGAGAATTCGGGTCATGATATATATATGTGTGTGTGTGTATAAATATCTTAATATTATCTTTATAATTTTGCATGTTTTAATACGAAATTATGAGTTTTATTTATTAACTATGAATTTCTATATGAGAAATTTAATTAATATATACACTTTTACATATCGCTTGCATTTTTTTATATTCTTCCTTTATGCATCTTTGTTTATTATGATTTTAGTTATGTGTATAGGTACAATTTTTCTCATCATAATTTCAATTATAAGTCTTATGTTTTTATATTTTTTCTAAAATTGTATTTTATTCCTTTTTATTCGGCATATCTAATCGTTTTATCAATTACTTGATAATATTAAACTATCATACGAATTGTATTATCCATTACTTAACGGTTTGAAATCAAAACTAATAGCTTTACAGTTGGATTTTTAATTTGAATGGCTTTGTCTATATTTATTAATTTATTAATTCAATAGAGTAACCAATTAATTAAAAATTTCAAGTTTAGAGGGTTTTTTTAGTTATAAAGATAGTTTATTTTGTATTAACAATGTCATTTGATTTTTTTTTATTATACCACTTGTCTTAATATGGTGCTTCTGCCTCTTCTTTTATTATATATAGATATAGATTTTCGAGTATTATTTGTATTTAAAAATAGTTACATATTTTCCCTATTATTAAGTTGATTTTTGTAAAGAAGTTAAGAACGTAATATGACTGATATAGGGATGTATAACGAAACAAACTAGTATATCATAATTTATTTTTTGGTAAATAATTAATATCATAATTCATATTAAACAAAGTATTACTTGAAAGTTTCAACTAATTTATAAGTATATAACTTTTGTTAGTTAAATTTAAATCTACTACTATATTAGATTTAAATAATTATGCGCTTGTATCTATCCACATTGATTACGAGTTATATTCAATTTAGATAAGTATAAAAGTTACTGATTTAATAATCTAATATTGTTTTAATAATTTAATAATTATCATAAATCTAAGTTAACACTACAAATTAAGAAGCTAATATTATTGAAATATGAACATATGACAAAACTATCAATATCATATAGGATGAAAAAAGCTATAAAGAAAAATATATTAGATAATCTTTATTTCATGCAAATAGTTGATTTGTTTACTTAAATGTATTATACTTATTTATTTGGTTTATTACAGGTATTTTTCTTACTTTTATTTGCATTTTTTTCGTGTGTGTTGTACTATGGAATTTGTATTAGAAGTAAACTAATGCAAAATATATAAGAAGGAACGGCAAATTAAATCCAAAAACCAAAACCTAAATTTCCTACTTCATCTCCCTCAGCCGTCACTCCCCCTCCCCATTTTCTTATATCTTTCTTTCACTTCAATTTACGAGTTATTTAACTTTAATTTACGAGTTATTCCAGTAATTTAATAGATATTATGCCTTGTATTTAATAAGTAGTGAGTGTGATTTTGAAGATTTGATATGTTTTGTGCCTTACACCTAATTGATTTGGGTTTCTGCTTTAATTGTTTGTTTTTTTATCTATATAGTGCTCAAGAAAAAAGTGCCTTTGAGAAATTTCAATATCTTCTAATGCCAAATTGTAAGTTTTGCTTCTTTTTTCTATCTCTTAAGTTCATGATGTTTATTTACATGCTTTTCTCATTTGTCTTCTCTGTTGGGAAAAAGTTTAGATCTTTTTTCACCTGATTAATGGCTAAGTTTTTTTTTCTTCTTATTCTATGATTTTAATTACTAACTGTAAATGCATCTTTATATATTTTGATAAGTTAAATATAAATTTCTCACAAAATTATATTATTTTATTATTTCAGTCTAGTAAGAGTGCTTCATATATTCTTGAATGCATGAAGATCAAGGGGAGCGATGAAGGTGGCCACATGAATCATCAAGCAAATACTTATGTTCATTGCAAAATTTTATATATTATTTCTGATCTCTACTACAATCAAGCCTCACATTGGCTATTTTATTTCCTCAATTTTTGTTTATTATACTATTGCAGATCAAAATGTGTATTTTGAAATTTATTTTGTGAAACTTTTTAAATGTCAATTTGTGTAGAATAAGTTATTTCTCAAGCTTAATATATTATTAAGTTTAATTAATATGCATGACCACATAATAATTGGAAAAATTTAGAAAAAATAAAATAGCTAAGAAACGGGGAATTTGTGAGAGAAAATTTTGTCACTATAATAAATTAAATTTTTTGTCATAAAATTAAAATATAATAAAATAATATAACCACGACTTTTTTGTATGATTTGTAGCCATGGAACTTTTAGTCCGCAGCTAAAAAAATACTTTTGCCATGGACTAATATACTAAAGCAGTTACATATCAAAATTTTTGTGGCAAATAAATTTAAATCTTTTGCCACCCTACGACACTTTGTGGCTGCCATATGAAGATAGCTACAAATTTATTTGTCGTATCAAGAGTATAAAATTATTTGCTATAAATGTATTAGTCGTGGCAAGAGTATAAAATTATTTGCTATAAATATAGCTACAACACAAATTTTTATAGCAATAAGTATTAATCCTTAGCCACGGACCATGTAAAGTCCGTAGCTAACTTTTAGCGATGCTACATTTTGCTACGAATACTACGGATAAAAATATTATGGCTAAAGTGTTTAGCCACGAAAAGTTTTCATAATTAGTCATGTTCTATTTTGTAGCTATAAATACATTATGTTGTAGTGGGTTCAGACGTCTCCGAGCCACATTAGTTTGGCCATAACCTTTAGGTGTGACTCTTGGTCTTACTTTCTCACAACACTTCGAACTTCGGACTTGTCCGAAGTGTCAGTTCCCGAGAATGATGGCCTTGGCCTATAAATCGAGGGGTGCCTCTTTGAGGTCTTTAGATAGTTCGAACATGTTGATTTTCGACGGTAGTCCCCGAGTACGGGGTTAATTGCTCAAGCTTTAATTGCGCTTCGCTCTTGAGCTAATTTTTGTAAGTACGAAATTGTAAAGTAGAAATTTCACTAAGGCATAGAACATCAGAAAAAAAAAATACTTCTTTCAATATATCATTCATGCGCACATGTTTTGTCATTAGGGCTCAGACAATCTGCATGGGCACGGTTTGTTTGACCGTTTGACCTTTTACGAAATTTTTCTATCGAGACCATGTTGATACGAAGCATCTCCTTTGAAAATATAACATCTGAGGGTGATGCCCCCCAGTATTCGAGGTTGATTGTAAAGAATCCTTAAATACTTTTGAATTGTCCCCAGGTAGCACATATTATTATTGCCTCATTAAAAACCTAGCCGGAAAAACCTATTGGGGATAAAAATCAATCTTAGAGAAAAAGAGTGCAATACGTGCTTTAAAACCTAAGGTCTTCGCGTTGAAGAGCTTCTCGATGTCTTCGATCGAACACATGCAATAAGTTAGCACCAGATAGAAATGAAAAGGGAGAAAGTCATACCTTAGCGATAATATCGTTTCAGGAGTGATATATTCCAATTATTTGGAAATTGTTTGCCCTCCATTGTGCCATGTTTGTAAGATCCCTTTCAGATATCACCGAAGACTTGATATGGCACTTGCCAATTTTGGCTGAGTTTGCCTTCATTCGGATCTCGAGTATTGAGGGTGCCTTTCCTTAGAACTAAGTCCCCGAGTTTGAAGTTTCAAAGATTGGTTCTTCAATTATAATATCTTTCAACTCGCTGTTTCTGGGCGGCCACTCGAACTAGGGAGGCTTCCCGTTTTTCGTCTAACAATTCAAATCTTGTGCTCATAGCCTTGTGATTTGATTCTTCTATTGTGTATCGAAACTGATGCTTGGTTCCCCGACTTCGATCTATTGTGCCCCATGTTTTTATACGTAAAAGTATATCATGAGTTAATTCATGTAAGCTAGGAAATGATATCTTCTTTGAAAGTATATAAAGTGATTTAATATTTTTACACCACGTACTTCAGACGTCACTTTTATTATAGGATTATCTAATATAAACTCAAAAAGTACGAAATCCTTCTACAAGGATAAGAAAGGTTTACTGAAGTCTTAAGTAAGTTAAGATAAATATGAGACTCATTAATCATGATTTAAATGAGTTGAAAGTCATGATATGGATATATATGATATTTGGATATTAAATATAAAGTTGGAAAAAATCGGATTTAAGTTGAGGAAAAACCGATTAAGGGTTTGCCTTGTAATGAAGCGTTTTGAGCAATACATTTCATGTTTTATATAAGGTCTTTTTGGGACATATTATATACCAAAAGTGAAGTTCTTGGAATCTAGTTTCCAACGGTCCAAACCATTTATTCATACGATACCGTGATAGAAAAATATGAATTTTTAAACTAGGGTCACCAAGTCACGTTGCCGCACTTATAGGCCAAGTTGCGACGCTGTTTTATCCCAATATATTGAGATTAAATGGAGATCTTTATATGTAATTAAATTTCTGTGTGTCTAGTTTCCGATGCTACAAACTGTTTGTCAATACAATATCGTAGTAGAGAGATACAAGTATCCGAAGTGGCACTGCTCAAGCTGCCAAGTAGGCAGCTTACCCACCTGCTTGGACAATTGAGGCGCTGAGCTTATAAGTTGTCTTTATCCATTATATCTCATCAATATCCAGATATCAATTACTGCAAAATACTCTCAAACTCTTCAAGAACTTATCCAAGGTTCCAAGAACTAAACTCAAGAGAAATCAACACAAATCCTCATCAAAGGTGTTAAATACTATAAGAGAATACTTCTATGATGTTGTGGTGCGATTGAGGGCTATCATGAGCTAAGTTGAGATGGGATTTCGAGTTGTAGCTACTGTCCAAGGTATCTATAACATCTTCTTGATTGTGCCTAAGGTTAATCTTGTGTTGGTTGTGTTGTTTGAGTGAAAAACCATAAGATGCACTTGAAGGAACATGGGATACATTTGTCATTTTGGTTGGACTGTTTTGTGGTGGCTGAAAATTTTGAGAGATAATTTGATAATTTGGTGGCTTCTGTTGTTAAGCTTTCTAGGTGTTAATTAAGTCGATTGAAGAAGAAAAAATGAAAAACAAGTGATTGACAATAAAAATTAAGGTGCTAGACGTATGTGGCTATTTTGGAAGGCATTTTGTGGAGGTTTTAAACTTGAAATAATGTGGTACAGATAAGTATGATACTCTGAAGGTTGTAAACTAATTTATGGAATACGAGTTGGATTCAATTTATGTCTTGTTATGAGTAAAAGACGAGCTTGCCGCTCAATATGATTATTAAGATAATCGGAGAAACTCATATTGGATTATATTATTGTCGTTGCTAGTGTTGGTTATAGTTGTTGTTGTTGGGTTGTTGACGACCCTTAATGGTATTTGGGATGTATTAAAAATAGGGCAGTTGCTTCCCGATTCTCCTTAAGCTGTACGACTAGCCAAATACGATGGTATGACATTATATGTTAACGACAATATCATTTCACTTGTTGTAGATGCAAGATGTTGTGTGGAGCTTGGTTGAGTAATAAGGAAGATATCATACAGGTATGTTAAGGTTATCCCTTTTTTTCTTTTGGCATGATCCATATGATACAACGAAATGAGCAAGCACGTAAGCTTCATAAATGATTCTATTCTTAGAAATACTAGGGTTGCCCATGTTCTTGACTTCTAATATGTCCTACTATCATATCATTTGTTCATAGGTCTCATGACATTTTGAGAAATCTTATTGAATTACTTTATTATCCATTTCATTCATTTATACATTATATTGACCCATGACCAGATGACGTTATAGACGCATATAAAATATATATATGGGGTATGAGAAAAGGTTATGGCATTATATACGCACCACCACCTGATCTGTTGGTATACGTTGATGATTTTACCCACAGAGGCTGAGATGATATGATGGGATGCCCTCAGAGGCTTGATGATGTTATGTATGCATATACTTATGCATGATATGACATTTACATGCACATGCATGACATTATAAATGTTTTCATGGTAGTTACTGGTCGATATTACTGCATGTCATTTTATTTTTGGTTTATGGTTTATGTTTAGATAATTATTTATGTGATTTCTGCTGGAGTTACTAATGCTCTCTTGTTTTTATTTTTGTTTTTGTTTTTCTTTTCCTTTTCCTGAGCCGAGGGTCGATTGGAAACAACCTCTCTGCCCTTTCGGGTAGGGGTAAGGCCTGTGTACATATTACCCTCCCCAGACTCCACTTTGTGGGATTATACTGGGTAGTTGTTGTTGTTGTTGTTGTTGTTGGATCTACTCAGACTTACAGGTTGAGTACTTACTCCATATTTATTTCATGTATTTTATATACTACTTTTTATTCCTTACATACTCTGCACATTATTTGTACTAACATCTCTTTTACGGGGATGCTGCGTTTCATGCCCGCAGGTCCTGAAAGATAGGTTGACAGTCCTCCTTGTAGGCTCAGCTCAACAAAAGGTTTTGATGCACTCCACTTGGTCCGAAGTTACCTATTTGATCAGTATGATTTGGACATGTATTGACTGGTATGACAGGGCTCTGTCCCGACCTTTATGATGTTTATGTACTCTTAGAGGCTTGTAGACAGATGTTAGGTATATAGATACTTGTATGGACTTGTCGGCCTATGTTTTGAGTTTACAAATGATCATATCAGCCTTATAGGCCCGTATGTCACATGTATAAGTTCTTATATCATGTTGGGTCATCCTGTGTCTAGTATTCCCTTATGCTTTATTATGATTATCTTATGATGATCCTTTTGGCCCATTTACCAGTGATAGTACGATAAGAAAGATATGTTATGTTGGTACTCGGTTGAGTAAGGTACCGGGTGCCCGTCGTGGCCCTTCGGTTTAGTTGTGACATAATCAGGATTAGAGCTTTGGTGCCATATACTAATGATAACGACACTTCCCCCGTACTGAATTTTGCCATTGTCTGATATGACCAAAGGACTTCGGGTAAAACATCTCTCCATTTCCCCTCAGCATTGTTCAACCTTTTCTTTAGGTTTTGAATGATGGTCTTGTTCATTGATTCGGCATGTCCGTTCTCACTAGGATGATATGACATTGATAATATCCTTTTTATTTTATGATCCTCAAGGAGCTTTGTTACTTTGTTGCCAATAAATTATTTTCCATTGTCGCACACTATCTCGGCGAGTATCCTGAATTGGCATACGATGTGATCCCAGATGAAGTCTATAACTTCCTTCTCTACTTTCTTGAAAGCATGTTCCTCAATCCACTTAGAGAAATATCTAGTCATAAACAAAATGAACTTAGCTTTACCTGGGGCCTATGGCAGAAGAGCTACGATGTTCATCCCCCATTTCATGAATGACCACGGGGATAGGACTGAATGGAGTTGCTCTCCGAGTTGGTGGATCATCGGCACATGCCTTTGACATTTGTCACATTTTCGAATGAACTCCTTAGTATCTTTTTCCATATTGTCCCAATAATATCCTGCTCTGATGACTTTGTGAACCAGTGATTCGGTGCCAGAATGGTTCCTGCAGGTGCCTTAAAGGACTTCTCGTATAACATAATCGGTGTCCCCTGGTCCCAAACATACTGGCAATAGTCTGTCGAACGTCCTTCTGTATAATGTTCCATCTTCAGCAAATGTGAATCGAGCAACTTTTGTTCGTAGGGCCCTCAATTATTTAGGGTCCGGTGAGAGCTTTCCATTTTTGAAGTATCCGATATATTTATTCCTCAAATCCTAAGTTAAGCTTGTGGAGTTTATCTCAGCATGACCTTCTTCGATCACGGATATCGAGAGATGAATGAGAGTCCCCGAGCTGATTTCGTCCTCCTCGATGGATGACCCCATATTTGAAAGAGCATCGGCTTTAGTGTTCTGCTTGCGAGGTACGTGCTGTAAGGTCCATTTTTAAAACGGTGCAAAGTCACCTATAGCTTGTCCAAATACCATTGCATTCTATACTCTTGAACCTTAAAGATTTCGTTTACTTGGTTTACTACTAGCAAAGAGACGCATTTGGCTTCAATGACTTTCGCCCCCAAGCTTTTATCTCATTCGATACCTACAATCATGTCCTCGTACTATGCCTCATTGTTAGTCAACTTAGAAGTTTTAATGGATTGTCTAATAGTGTTGCCCATGGGCGGCTTCAAAATGATGCCTAGCCCGGACCCCTTCACATTTGAAGTGCCATCTATGAGAAGGGTCCAAACCCCCGATGATGTACCTGATTTTAACAAGAGTTCCTTCTCGACTTCGGGTTCGAGGGTCAGCGTGAAATTGGCCACGGAATCTGCTAAAATTTGAGACTTGATGGCCATTCGGGGTTGATATTCGATATCATACCCACTAAGTTCGATGACCCATTTTGCCAATTGACCCGACAGTTCGGGCTTATGCAAAACATTTCGAAGCAGGTAAGTGGTTAATACACATATAGGGTGACATTGAAAATGTGGTTTTAGCTTTCTTGAGGCGCTTATTAATGCGAGTGTCAGTTTCTCTAAGTGTGGATATCTAGTTTCTGCTTCTCCTAGAGTTCGACTTACATAATCAAAATGGAATTGCGTACCTTGCTCTTCTCCAACCAGGACACCACTTACCGCGATCTCCGAGACTGCCAAGTACAAGTAGAGTTTTTCATCTGCCTTTAGAGTATAAAACAATGGTGGGCTCGAGAAGTATCACTTTAATTCTTCTAATGCATGTTGGCATTCCGGGGTCTAGGCAAAATCGTTCTTCTTTTTTAGTAGAGACAAGAATATATGACTCTGATCCGACGATCTTGATTTGAATCGGCCTAAAGCATCTATCCGCCCCATCAGCCTTTGCACGAATTTAACACTGTCCACGATGGTGATGTCTTCGATAACCTTGATTTTATCAGGATTGATCTCAGTTCCCCAATTTGACACCAACTTGCTCGACCGACTCCGAAAGTGTATTTTTTGGGGTTGAGCTTCATGTTGTATTTTCTCAATATGTCGAATGTTTCCTGCAAATGTGTCAAATGGTCCTTTGTGCGCAGGGATTTAACTAGCATGTCATCAATATATACTTCTTTTCTCTTAACTATCTATCTTTTGAACATTTTATTTACTAGGCGTTGGTAGGTAGCTCCTGCATTTTTAGCCCGAAGGGCATTACATTATAACAATATGTCCCATACTTTGTGATAAATGAAGTCTTTTCTTGGTCTTCCGCATTCATTTGAATTTGATTATACCCAGAATAGGCATCAAGAAAACTAAGGATCTCGTGGCCGGCCGTGGCGTCGATCATGCGATCGATGTTAGGCAGTGGAAAAGAATCTTTGGGACATGCCTTGTTTTAATCCTTATAATCTACACACATCCTAAGTTTCTTAACATGCCTTGTTTTAATCCTTATAATCTACACACATCCTAAGTTTGTTCCCTTTCTAGGAACTACGATTACATTGGCTGACCATTTGGGATATGTCACTTCCCGAATGGACCCTATTTTGAGAAGTTTAGTTATCTCGTCCTTTATGAATGCGTGTTTTACCTCGGATTGTGGTCTTCTATTTTTCTTTGCCGGTCTGAACTTCGGGTCCAAACTCAGTCGATGAGCGATGATCTCCTGTGGGATACCTATCATGTCAAGTGGTACCAAGCAAGACAATCCATATTTTTAATGAGTTAACCTTGTGCCCAGGTATACCTTTCGATCGGGCAGGTGCTCGATCAATATGATTTTTTCCAACTCTTCAACCGTAAACTTTGTGGAATCAGAATCATCGGGGATAATAAAGGTTCTAGGTATTATGCAATCATCGTCCTCTATAATTTCCTGCTGTTCTGATCTAGTCGAAGCCAGCGACCGTGGTTGCTATTTGACCTTCTATTTTTCCTTTGATTCTGGTCTTTTTGTTGATGTTAGAGTTGACACAGGTATCACCTCATCGATTGCGAACATCTCTTTGGCTTCTGGTTGTTCTCCCTACACCATTTTGACCCCTTCCGATATTGGAAATTTCAAGACTTGATGAAGTGTTGAAGGTACTGCCCTCATATTATGGATCCAAGGTCTTCCAAGAAGTGCATTGTACCTCATATCTCCTTCGATCATGTGGAACTTCGTGTCTTGTATAGTTTTGGCCATGTTTACTAGCAACATGATTTTCCCTTTGGTCGGTTCATTTGCCATGTTCAAATCGTTGAGCACTCGAGCTGCAGGCACGATCTGATCCTGAAGTCCAAGTTGCTCCACGACCCTCGATCGAATAATATTCGCCGAGCTACCTGGATCAACTAACATTCATTTAACTTGAATTTTAATCATAAGGATAGAAATTATCAGTGCGTCGTTATGAGGCTCTTCTATCCCTTATGCATCCTCATCATTGAAGGATAAGGTATCTTCGGGCAAGTAGTCCCGGGTACGTTTCTCCCTTGTAATCGTGACTTTGGTGCGTTTAAATGTTGGACCCTGAGGGATATCGACCCCACCGACGATCATATAAATCATGTGTTGTGGTTCCTCCTGTTCGTTCTTCCTATTCGTATCCCCTGTCTCTGAAGTGATTTTTTGCTCGTCCACTCAAGAACTCTCAAAGATGAACTTCGTTGAATAAACGAGCTACCTCTTCCCTTAGTTGTCTGTAGTCTTCGATTAAATGACCATGGGTTCCATGGTACTTGCATATTTGATTTTGATTCCCTTGAGCTGGACTAGTCTTTAGGGGTCAGGGCCACCTAGTATCTTTGATTCGTCCAATGGCTGACACAATACCTGAAACATCAATGCAAAAGTTGTATTCTGATAACCCAAGTACTTCCTTAGGCTCGACATAGTTATCGAAGACACTCTTACTCATAAGCCCTTGGGAATTTTGACCTCGATCATTCCAAACAGGATTATGGCCTGATCCGCTTTTCCTAAGGTTGGTCTCGATCTCTGTTTGATCGATCCCGCCTTCAGATCTATTTGGACTCTGATTTTTGACTGATACCGATTATGCACATCGGCCCAGGTCACTGCTGGATATGCAATCAAATTCTGCTTCAGTTGACTTGATGTTATCGAACTTTGCTTGTTCAGAGTCTGAGTAAAGGGTTGGATAGCCCAATCACCGGTAACTGGGGTAGGTCCATGCGTTCCATATAAAATCAAGATATAAATTCCCTTAGAATTTCATTATCGTTTTGTCTCACTTGAAGAGGTCCGAATTCCTGGTCGCGACCTTTATTCCTCCGGCGTGTGCCTTTACAAACGAATCGGCGAGCATGGCAAAAAAATCGATGGAATTGGGCCGTAAATTGTGGTATCATATCATTGCCCCCTTCGACAAAGTTTCTCCAAATTTTTTCAGCAAAGTGGAATCAATCTCATCATCGTTTAAGTCATTTACGTTGATCCCGCATGTGTATGAAGTGATGTGTTTATTAGGATCGGTGGTCCCGTTGTACTTGGGGATGTCTGGCATATGGAACTTTTTAGGAATGGGCTTCGGAGCCTCACTTTGAGGAAAAGGTTGTTGCACGAATTTCTTCAAATCCAAATCCTTTAGTATTGGGGGTGCCCCCGGTATTTGGTCAACTCATGAGTTGTACGTTTCGACCTTTTTGTCATTAGTCTTGATTTTATTTTCACCAGATTCTATCTATTTCGTGAGCTCTTCGAGCATCTTTATAACAGCGGGATCAGTCCCAGACCCATTATCATTCAATTTCACTTATACTGGTTCGACCTTATGATGAACTTCCTGCGATGTATCAAGTTCGATTCTGCTTGGTTCCGATTTTGGAGTTGTGTTATTGTAGCCTGCTGAGTTTGTAACATGTCAAATATCATTCGAAGGCTAATTCTGCCTTCTTCACCATTTTGTGTGTTTCGATCAACTGCTCAAGTGTCTCTGTGGACGTTGTTTTTAGGGCCAACTCCTAAATCTCCACCAATGGCGACATGAGAATTGACGTCAATCAGATCCACGGCCTGTGGTGCGTCAGGATTGATTGGAGGTACTCCATTTCCTGGGGTGATTACGTGCTCACTTTCGCCATGAAGACCAAGGCCAGTGTCAGTGTGAGTGGGTACTACTTGAGAGTTTGACATATTAATTCCTGAAATTAAAAATACTCACAAGAACAAGCGTAAAAGCAGTGTGTGTTATGAAGGCTAAAATATTAAGCAATCACTATTATCCTTAGCCCAACGGTGGGCGCTAAACTGTTTACCCTAAAAATTGAGTAAAAATTAAAATTGTAATGTGGTTTAAGGATACGTGATATCACTTAATACCAATTGATTAATTTAGAGATAAGTGATAAAATTGAAAAGAATATAAGACAAACCGATATTTGGACAGTATCCTCTACCTGATGAACCCTCGAAAGTAGTAAAGAAAGAACAGTTAAAGAGCAATAATTAGAGAGCAGTAAGCTTATGAGAATAAGAAAGAAATATTATATTGCCTTGATCTGTATGAATGTAAGAGTGTTTACAAATGATGGGGACCCCTCTTTATATACTAAAGAAATCCTAATTGAGGTACAATTCTAATTACAGAAGTAAATCTCTTGATTGACATAAATAACCGTCCTTGATTTGATCCGTTTTGAGATTTTCGCCATGATCTCTGACCGATTACGGATACTTCACCCTGCCGTTATTGCGTTCCACTCGAAGCTGATCATTTCTGGTCTCGATCATCAGGGATCTCGATCTCGACGGGCACCTCGATCTCCAAACTCAGTACATTGACTTCGTGCTTAGGCCCGATTTATTACGAGGCTAACCCTCGACGCAGTTCTTCGATCTTGAGATACTGGAAAAATCGGACAAGCCTAATTTTACATGTATACATAAACGTATTCAAAATTTAAATTTGATTTGTTCAATCTTTATGTTCTTATCATTGAACTTGTGGATCTAGATGGAACATTATGAGTGCTTTAGCACCCATTCTCTTTGATCAAATTTAGTAGATTACGCATGCAATTTTCAAAATGTTTAAATAAGCATTAAGTGAACACCCATTACTAAGCTCATTTCCCCTCTTCTGTTTGAATATTTTTAGAGGAATACCCATGACTTCAAAATTTTGAATCCACCACTGTCATTAAACCTATGACACTTTTAAAATTGTGAATTCAAAATTTAATATTTGTTGAATTTTGTTATTTTTTAATTATATTTATACTCTATGTGAAAAATATTAGTAGTTCGATTGAGAACCCATACGTGCTAGTCTAGAGGTGTGCATAGGTCGGGTTGGTAGGAGTTTTGCCATTACCAAATTAAACCAATTATGTCGTGTTGTTAAATCAAAAGACAATAATTGTCACGACCTCAAAATCCACTAAGGATCATGATGGCGTCGGGCATCGCTATCAGGCAAGCCAACCAAAATACTTAATTAAATTCTCATATAAACAATTTTGAAAACTCTATTTCTTATTCTATTTTTACTAATGAAAGATACTCAGTTCAATTTAATAATGCTTGTCGAGAAGTCAATACAAAATATCCCATACTATCCCAGAACTCGGTGTCACAAGTGCATGAGCAATTTCTAAGAAATAACTTAAAACAACAACCGTCCGGAATACAATATTGGACAAAAATTAAATACAGTAATCTGAAAGAGACTTGCTGGTTGTGGATCACCGCGGGAAGTGCAGTTCATCTAAGCCTCCGTATCAACCATGCTGCTATGCCCATTAGGCCACTATAGACGCCTGTGTCTAGGCAAAAAAAATGCACAAAAGTTTAGTATGAGTACGAAAATAATGTGTACCCAATAAGTATCCCATCTAATCTCGAAGAAGTAGAGATGAGAGGTCGACTTCGACACTTACTAGTGGTCCAATAATAATATTATTAATGCAATGAATCACAGATTTATTAGCAACGGTAAATTCAGATAAGTCACGAAATAGATAAAAGTTCCTCTTTATTAAAATCTCCGGATTCGTAATCCATTAATTAACAATTATCTCAAGTCCGGAGAGCAGATATCAATATCAATAAATCTCAAGGAAAGCAATACAAGCATGCACAACTCATTCCGAGGACGTACGGCCCGATCCAACATAAATGTAAACTATGCACTGCCGAGGGTCGAATATCGCGAACCATAGATGAATCTATTACCCCGTCCGCGAACCAATCATGCGGCACGTGTAAATTTAAATAAACAATCATCCTGCTCGCGAACCTTACATGCGACGCAGGTCCACATAGAAATACATGCTCAACAGCAAATTAAGAATTTATCGGGGAACATTTGTCCAAATAAAGCCAATTCTCTTTTAACGATTTAAGAAAATGAAGTTTAATCCTTTTAGAAATTTATTTACCAATTCAACAGGATTTAAGCAATTCAACTGTAAACAACATTACAATTATTCCAAGTACAGTATGCTTTTGGGTCCTAGACTACCCGGACAATAACATAATAGTAGCTACGCACGGACTCTCATCACCTCGTGCATACGTAGCCCCCACAAATAGTAGCACATAACAAATTAACTCACCTATGGGGACAATTCCCTCTTACAAGGTTAGAAAAGAGACTCACCTCGCTCCAAAGATCCATAACCGACATTCCACGCCCTTCCGAAGACTTGAATCAATGCCAAATACTCCAAAACTAGAAAATGATTATGCAAATTCATTAATATACGATAAACTACTCATATTAATCTAATTTATAACAATTTCTAACCCCGATCGAAAAGTTGACAAAAACGCACTCGGGCCCACGTGCCCGGATTCCGAAATTTTTCGAAGAACAAGTTTACCCATAACTCCACGAACTCAAATATATAATTGACTCTCAATTTCATACCCATAATCATGGTCAAATTCCAAGAATATCAATTTTCTAGGTTTTACCTCAAACCCCAAGTTTCTACCAATTTTCATGCTTAAATCCGAAGCAAAACCATGTATTTAGCGTCTAATGAGTGGGAATAACTTACCTTGACATAGATGGAGAAAATCTCTCTTCCAAAAGCTCCAAAATCACCCAGCCAGAAATGAAAATGGGAGGAAATGAGCCTAAACTCGATTTTTAAAGATAGCTCATTGCCTCCAGTCTTTTCGCACCTGCAGTCTATTGACCGCTTCTGCGGTCCCGCAGGTGTGGACCAATGGCCGCTTCTGCGGTCCTTCCCCGAGCCTACTACTTCCGCATCTGCGTTCTTCTACAAGTGCGGCCCAACATCTGTGGCAAAATGACCGCATATACGGTCCCAGCCTAGCCGCCTTTTCCGCTTCTGGGACTCGACCACCGCAGGTGCGGTCTCGCTTCTATGGCTACATGACTGCATCTGTGGTCCCTTCACTTCCAGTCCAAAACCGCATCTGCGGCCCTTCCGGTCACTTCTGCGGCTCCGCACCTGCGGCCCTAGTCTCGTAGGTGCGGTCATACCAGCAACCAGCGACTTCAGCCTTTTCCAAAAAATCCAATTTGATCCGTTAACCACCCGGAATCCACCCGAGGCCCTCGAGACCCCAACCAATCATACCAACCAGTCTCAAAACACATTACGGACTTGCTCGAGGCCTCAAATCATCTCAAAGAACGCTAAAACCAAGAATCGACCTCCAATCCAAGCTTTATGAACTTTAGAAGTTCAAACTTCTACTTTCGATGTTTAAACCTATCGAATCACGTCCGTGTGGCTTTAAATTTTGCACACAAGTCATATACAACAGTACGGACCTATTCCAACTTTCAAAATCGGGTTCCGACCCCAATATCAAAAAGTCCACCCCTAGTCAAACTTCTCAAAAACCTTCAAATTTCTATCCTTAGCCAAATGGCTCCAAAATACTCTACGAACATCCGAATTCACTTTCGATCGCGCTCCTAACTCCAGAATCACCATACGGAGCTACCCCCAGACTCAAAATCCCAAACGTACGTCAATAACATGGAAATGCACTTCAACCCAAACTTATGAAATTTCTTCCAAAATGCTAACTTCCACAATATATGCCAAAACGCTCCCGGGTCACCCAAAATCCGATTCGGGCATACGCCCAAGTCCGAAATATTCATATGAACCTACTGGAACCTTCAGATCCCGATTCTGAGGTCGTTTATTCTGAGATCCAATCCTAGTAAATTCTCTCAACTTAAAGCTTCCGAAATGGGAATTTACTCTCCAAGTCAACTCCGAACTTCCCGAAATGAAGATGCTCACGGTCTCAAATTGCTGAACGACGCGACGCACTAGAACTCAAAACAACGGGTCGGGTCGTTATATTCTCTCCCACTTAAACATACGTTCGTCCTCAAACGTGCTAAGAACTGCGCTGGGGTTGTCCGAAATCACTGTTTAATACCTCGGGCACCTACCCATGCTATCACCACCCAGCTGGGCACCCTAGCTCGATCAATATGAAGATATCCTTTTTCACTTAAGCAAATAAGCCTTAGAGCCTGATTCCAACATCCGGAATTCTTGGCCAGGCCTATTCCAACATACTCTCAACGTATCAATAACTACACGCAGTGCCAAACTTGACCGCACACCCTTGCCGAGTTCACACCATGCACCCCATCATTCACAAGACCATAATTACACTCTCTGATCATACTAGTCGACATTTCCCGAATCTGATGCTCACAATGCACCCCATGACATATATAAGTCTTGTTCCAACTCTCGCAATGCCTCCACGACGGGAGGGATTGTGTAGAAATTCATAACCAACTGCCGAATCAATGATTCATACGGTTTATACTCCCGTCAAGAACCATCACCTCTTCCTGAACCAAATAATGGTCTTTGCTCCTTAATATACTTCATACATTTAGATTGCACTGATCCTAAGTCCAATAATCTCGTCTCACCCAGTACGAACTGCTCAGGCAATAAGCCACCCCGGACATGGTCAAAAGTCTCATATGATGCCACAATGTGCCAACAGGCTACCAATTCAAACGCGATACAAAAGGAAAACGAACTCTGAAAAGGAAGTCCAATTACCCCGCTCGCGAATCATACATGCGACGCATTCAACATACTGAACACACATCCTGCCCGTGAATCATACATGAGACGCGGGCGCACAACTAATATGAGCTTTTCTCAGAAAAATAGGAAACAAAACACATAAAAACAGACATAGGAAACTGTACTCAACATCACACTATTGCGGCGCGCAATCCGATCCAAACAATATACCCAAGGCGGCATGCCACCCAATCCACATATAAAATTCACGTAAGGAGTTACAAACCGAGCCAGATTGCTCATTAAATCAAAATACCAAATGTCGGTCACCGGCACGCTAAGTGCATAATACCATCCCTGGGGAGACATATAGCGCCATCAGCTACAAAAACTCAAACACAACTGAGGTGCGATATACGATCTGAATTTCAAGGGCCATTCTGCTCGTATAACATCATCTCTACACGGAACTTCAACACATAAGAAATTCATCAAGCCATATCGCAACCCACACGGCGTAATATATCATTGCATGAAATATCTAACGACGAAATAATACTCCGACTACTCTTCCATAAGGAGCGCATTACTGAGATGAACATATCTGGCCTGATATAAAGCCCATATTCACATTTAAATCCATCCACAAACCGCAAGCTAATTCCGATCACACTGGACTAGCATAATAACTTTTCAAAGGTCCATAATGACCCCCTTTTTCTCATAACACACAAGAACAACAATCATAACCGGAGTAATCCTCCATAGTCCACAACCCAATGTGCTGAGTGCCCTCCACGCATCAATTATCAAATTAACAACATCACCACAATTTTCATACTTGGTTTAACCCTTCAATCAATCAAGTGACTACGTGCCACACTTATACAACCTTCCCGTGGGGCACGCTCCCAAAACCTTCCGTAACAGATAACAGGTCTGCACATCCAGACCACCGGCCGCACCAACGCTGAAAAGCGATAAAAATTCCTTAACCAGGATGCAAAGCCTTCTTCACCAAGTAACTATCTCAGGTGAAGTTGAAGACAATACCAGCTTACTTTAAACATCGAAACTACTTTCTTGCCCATCCGAGCTCGTAACATCCATGTCAACATCAAACTGCAATCTTGATCCTCACTTCAATTTCTATGACCACACTGCACCCAACAAGCCAATATATGATAGAACACGATTTTCATCATAACTCCGGAACCACTATTAGCTTAACACTTCATCATATAAAAACTTTTCACTTAACTCACTTTAGGAGAACCATAGCAACACACAGGTAAATTCTCATAACCTTAGAATATGCAAATCTCTAAGTAGTGGTCTGAGCCACCATAGCCCCTTTCTGGGATCCGCCTACCATAGCAGGCCATAACAGTAGAATATTTCTGAATAACATCAATTACGATGGCCGACAAGCCTTACACGTGCCTCCGCAACTCACCTATATAACTCAATCGTGCTGAAGGAACTGATCACTGCCACCAATATGCCAATTCAACTATGGTTAATCAATCTATCTTCTTCTAATTTATCCTAGATTGCCTTAGCAATAATAATACCCTATCTAACACATATCGTGCTCCATTCGCACTTATCCCGAGTGACTTTGAATCACAAAACCATGCCGTCTCAAACTCCACGAACCATTTCATACATCCCGAGGGCTATACTGCAAGTCAAAACATCATAGAACATTCTGTGCCTTCTCATAAGTTGCTACCAAGCTCGATTTTTTTAACCGTACGTACATGCTCGAAATCACTAGGAACTACGCTTCGCCATTTTGAATCCACTAGGACTGTTGCTGAAAGCCACATTCTCTGTCTTGGCCCCGAATGTAATCAATTCCATAAATCTTCTAGCACATGAATACCCCTCCCCCCCCCCCCCCCNCCATCAGTATGCTAATAATCAGAAACCTCGCAAGTAATTACCAGGAAATCCTTAATCATAGGCGGTGGGACTCTCCCACTTAATTTGAAGCCATTATTACACAAAATATGAAATTCACTAGGATTCTTTACCACTTATTGGCATAACCTTGCGCAATCAGTCGTAGATATTCTCGGAACCTTTTTGTAAAACCCCCATTTTATACTCTGAATCACCAACCACATTCGCACGACCGACCTCTTTGCGGAATAACCAATAGAATTCTTCGCAGAAGCTTCGCCAACCACACGACCGCTAACCTGCTCATGGGGAATACTCCCTGTGGAAATCACTCTCCGGCATCTTCCAACGTCACTGTATGGTGTACCATCACTACGACATCAATGACCCATCCTGAGTCCGATCTCACTCTCTAGCTGCACCAGTCCATTCACTCCTCGCGGACATCAATTAAGTGTGCAGCGACATCTTTAAAATTCAAGGTTAGGTTGTGTCCTTTTTCATTTCAAGTAGCTCTTTTCCATTATATCAAATCTCCTGCCGCATAATAGTCCATACTTTGAATTAATCAGTAGGTCCTAATCATCAATCACTAAAATTTTCCAAATCACTCCAAACCCTCCTTAAGGTGTGTAGCCATCATACCACCAGACCCATATGCAACTCCGCCACTCTCCCACTTTGGCGAAACTCACCCCTTTAGTCGGCTACTCGACCTTTGCTTCTTATATCTGGCCTTCTAGAAATTTTAACCACCGCTTGACACTTCCCACATGTCCTTCCTCATGCTCTGCTGCTCAGTTGTTGCCTTAATAAGATCTATCTTCGTAGCACTTGAACCCACAAATTGCTACTAACTTTAAAAATTTCTGGAGATCATCTTTCTTGAGCCATCAACATTAGAAACACCGATTCTATCCCAAACCACTGCACCCCGCGATCTTTGGCCGTCGATTCTTCAATACTGTCTTGCAACATCCTGCTCCAAAAGCGAATTGTAGAAGGTCATAACGCCGACGAACTTAGTTCATTCAATAGGGACAATGGCACCCCATCATAGACGAAAACTCCACCACGCTCGCAAATACCAAGTCTCGTTACTCCATCGATCCAAATCTGGACATTCCTAGGCCAATTGCCTTTCCTCCGCCAGAAGTGAAATATCATATCTCTAAATCTTGCAGTGAGTAGACTTGTATCCAGGTCATTCACTGCCCTACACGTAGGCAAGTATCCTGCTATCATATCAATATTGTGAAACAATCGTTTATAGAATCATGACAACTTGTGCCTAGCCTCAAAACTCTCAGAAGTACCGTTACTGAGCTAAAATGACAGAATATACTTCCTCAAGGCGACGATAATAGCTTAGACAACTATGCAGGGAGAAACATTCCGCACCGCATATGTAGTACCATTACAATTCTTCAATTCTCAATTTATAACAAGCGGTTCGCATCGCATAAGATTGAATAGGAAGGAATTAAAGGCATAAGCCTCCAGGGATCAAATCGCACGATGAGGAATAAAGAACGGAAATACTCCTAACAGTCCTACAACCTCCCGAGGATAAGTACAGACGTCTCTGTACCAATCCGCGAGACTCTACTAGACTTGCTCATGACTCGTGAGACCCTAGGAACCTGGTGCTCTGATACCATGTTGTCACGACCCAAAAATCCACCAAGGATCGTGATGGCGTCGGACACCGCTGTCAGTCAAGCCAACCAAAATACTTAATTAAATTCTCATTTAAACAATTTCAAAAACTCTGTTTCTTATTCAATTTTTACTAATGAAAGATACTCAGTTCAATTTAATAATGCTTGTCAAGAAGTCAATGCAAAATACCCCATATTATCCTAGAACCCGGTGTCACAAGTGCATGAACAATTTCTAAGTAATAACTTGAAACAACAACCGTCCGGAATACAATATTGGACAGAAATTAAATACAGTAATCTGAAAAAGACTTGTTGGCTGCGGATCATCTAGGGAAGTGCAGCTCACCTAAGCCTCCGTATCAACCATGCTGCTATGCCCATTAGGCCACTATAGATGTATGTGCCTGTGCAACAAAAATGCACAGAAGTGTAGTATGAGTACGAAAATAACGTGTGCCCAATGAGTATCCCATCTAATCTCGAAGAAGTAGAGACGAGAGGTCGACATCGATACTTACTAGTGGTCCAATAGTAATAATAATATTAATGCGATGAATCACGGATTTATTAGCAACAATAAATTCAGACAAGTCACGAAATAGATAAAAGTTCCTCTTTATTAATTCATAATCCATTAATTAACAATTATCTCAAGTCGGGGGAGCAGATATCAATATCAATAAATCTCAAGGCAAGCAATACAAACATGCGCAACTCATGCCGAGGTCGTACGGTCCGATCCAACATAAATATAAACTGTGCACTGCCGAGGGTCGAACGACGCGAACCATAGATGGATCTATTACCCCGCTCGCGAACCATACATGCGACGCGGTCAAATTTAAATAAACAATCATCCTGCTCACGAACCTTACATGCGACGCAGGTACACATAGAAATACATGCTCAACAGTAAATTAAGAATTTATCGGGGAACATTTGTCCAAATAAAAGCCAATTCTCTTTTAAGGATTTAATAAAATAAAGTTTAATCCTTTTAGAAATTCATTTACCAATTTGACAGGATGTAAGCAATACAACTGTAAACACCATTATAATTATTCCAAGTACAACATGCTTTTGGGTCCTAGACTACCCGGACAATAACATAATAGTAGCTACGCACAAACTCTCGTCACCTCATGCATACGTAGCCTCCACAAATAGGAGCACATAACCAATTAACTCACCTATGGGGACAATTCCCTCTTACAAGGTTAAAAGGAGACTCTCCTCTCTCTGAAGATCCATAACCGGCATTCCACACCCTTCCGAAGACTTGAATCGATGCCAAATACTCCAAAACTAGCCAATGATTATGAAAATTCAATAATATACGATAAACTACTCATATTAATCTAATTTATAACAATTCCTAACCCCGATCAAAAAGTTGACAAAAGCGCCCTCGAGCCTACGTGCCTGGATTCTGAAATTTTTTGCAGAACAATTTTACCAATAACTCCACGAACTCAAATATATAATTTACTCTCAATTTCATACCCAAAATCGTGGTCAAACTCCAAGAATATTAATTTTCTAGGTTTTCCCTCAAACCCTAAGTTTCTACCAATTTTCATGCTCAAATCCGAAGCAAAATCATGTATTTAGCATCTAATGAGTGGGAACAACTTACCTTGACATAGATGGAAAAAATCTCTCTTCCAAAAGCTCCAAAATCGCCCAGCCCGAAGTGAAAATGGGAGGAAATGAGCCTAAACTTGATTTTTAAAGATAGCTCGCTGCCTCCAGTCCTTTCGCACCTGCGGTCCCGCAGGTGCAGACCAATGGTCGCTTCTGCGGTCCTTCCCCGAGCCTCCTACTTCCATATCTATGCTTCTCCTTCCGCAGGTGCGGTCCCGCATCTGCGGCAAAATGACCGCATCTACGGTCCCAACCTAGCCACCTATTTCCGCTTCTATGACTCGACCACCGCAGGTGCGGTCTCGCTTCTGCGGCTACATGACCGCATCTGCGGTCCCTTCACTTCCAGTCCAGAACAACATCTGCCGCCCTTCTGGCCGCTTCTGCATCTCCGCACCTGCGGCTCTAGTCTCGCAAGTGCGGTTATACCAGCAAATTCATCCCTTTCCAAAAAATCCAATTCGATCCGTTAACTACCTGGAATTCACCCGAGGCCCCCGGGACCCCAACCAATCATAACAACCAGTCCCAAAATACATTACGGACTTGCTTGAGGCCTCAAATCATGTCAAACAACGCTAAAATGAAGAATCGGCCTCCAATCCAAGCTTTATGAACTTTAGAATTTCAAGCTTCTACTTTCGATGTTTAAACCTATCGAATCACGTAAGTTTGACTTTAAATTTTGCACACAAGTCATATTCGACAGTACGGACCTATTTTAACTTTTGAAATCGGGTTCCGACCCGATATCAAAAAGTCCACCTCCAGTCAAACTTCTCAAAAACCTTCAAATTTCTATCCTTAGCCAAATGGCTCCAAAATACTCCACGGACATCCGAATTCACTTCCGATCGTGCTCCCAACTCCAGAATCACAATACGGAGCTACTCCCAGACTCATAATCCCAGAAGGACGTCGATAACACTGAAATGCACTTCAACCCAAACTTATGAAATTTCTTCTAAAATGCTAACTTCCATAATAGGTGCCAAACGCTCCCGGGTCACCCAAAATCCGATCTGGGCATATACCCAAGTTCGAAATCATAATACGAACCTACTGAAACCGTTAGATCCCAATTCCCAGGTCGTTTATTTTGAGATCCAATCCTAGTCAATTCTCTCAACTTAAAGCTTATGGGAATTTCCTCTCCAAGTCAACTCCGAACTTTCTGAATCCACTTCCGACTATACGTACAAGCCATAATACCTGAAATGAAGCTGCTTATGGTCTCAAACTGCTGAATGGCATGCTAGAACTCAAAATTACCGATCGGGTCGTTACAATAATAAACCAATAAAACTCGAATTATCTCAGGTTTTCGAGTTATTCGGGGTTTTTTTCGAAAATTTTTTTGTAGCAAGAAACATATAACTCTGCTCCAAATATTTATTTAATCCTAGCAAGATACAACTATATAAGGTATTTTCCAAGAAAATAATATAAAACATGAGATATTTTATGGTATTATCCTAAATATTCTACAATAAATACAATAAAATTACGTAATAAAAATATTTTTAATTAGAAAGTCATAATAAAAATAAACATAATATAAAAGTACTAATTCATGATAAAATAAGTAGACTAATAAGGAGATATAATTACATGACTAAACGATAAGGTAAAAAATAGGTTATGCATTTATCTAAATCATTGCAAAACAAAAAATAGATATTCAATACTTGGCATTCCTAGTATTGAGTTGAATGGCTTTTATTAGCTATGTATTGATCTGATTTTGGTTTGGACTTTTGTTAGGATTATTTGAGTTACTAATATTAATGGCTATAAAACTAATTGGAACATTCAAAAGTTTTAGGTCCAACCTTGAAATAATACCTTAAAAGATAAAATTATGAAAAAGTTTAAGAAATATTTATAAATTACATCACAGCAAGTATATTTATGTATAAAATAGATCTAAATTTTTTATATATGTAATGTCATGTTGTGGTTTCGTTTTTGACATGACCTAATTCTATTATAGGCCGTGTTGGTGCCCAGCCGTCGCTAGGCAAGGCAACACTGAACTAACCTCATGATTTTCATTTTTAATAGATTTTCAAGTAGTAAAACTTTCCTTAATTTAAATGATTTAATAAATAACATATTTTGAAACAAGTAAATGAAATGAAAGCAGCTGAATGCAATCATAACCATAGAAATAAACTAAAAATCACAAGTTTACTAGTGTCTGCCTAGACCTGGTGTCACAAGTGTATGAGCTACTAGTAGAATATAAAAAAAAAAAAATACTACACTACTATCTGAAATGAAAGATTTCGGCTGCTGCACAATGGGCTCAGAAGGCACATCATCGCAAAGTATCGGAGTAGTGAAGGATGCGCGCCAGATAGATATCCAGATGCACCTGCCTCAGATCCTGCACATTTAGTGCAGAAATGCAGAGTGAGTACATAAACAACATGTACCCAGTAAATATCTAATTTAACCTCGAAGAAGTAGTGACGAGGTGTCGACTTCGACACTTACTATGGGCTAACAATATAATATCTAAAATTCTAATTAAATATGATATATATAAAAGATAATATCACTCAGAGCAAGAAATAAATAAATAATTCTTTCACCATTAGTAAGTACCAAATCGTTTCCCTCATTTAACCATTTAAACTTCCAAGCCAATGAAAACAATATCAATATAATAAGGCTTCCACTTTTATTACGCATGATTTATGTCGAGGACGTATAACCCGATCCAAATTTACATATACATATACTGTGTGCACGTTCTAGGGTCGAACGACACGAACCATAAATACATGTCTTAACTTGCCGAGGCGAACGGCCGCTCCCATGAGAGTAGTGGAAATGTGCCCCGCTCGCGGAATATACTTGCGATGCAGTTGAACGTAGATTTCTCAAGTTATCATAGTATCCCTCAATTCTTTCTAAACAAGAAATTTAACTAGTAACTTTATATATCTTAAAATCCGCAACCTCAGCTCTATTCAAGGCAATAAATAAGCATAACCAAATACCAGTATCAACAAAGCATGGTATAATCCTAAAACTACGGACATAAGCATAAATCGTAGCTACGAATGGATTCTCGTCACCTTGTGTGTACGCAGTCCCACAAATAAAAGCACATATTTATTAAGTTCACCTATGGGGTTAATTCCCTCTTATAGAAAAGAGACTTACCTCGTCTCAAAGCCTACTTTCCAGTCCCAGATTATGCTCAATCCCTCAATTCGGTGCCAAAACGACTCAAAACTAGTCAAATGTTATAAAATAGTCAATACATGGTAGAAAGTTCATATCCTAACTATCAAAGAGATTTTCCAATCCTATTTGAAGAATCCCAAAAATTTACCCCCGGGCCCACGTGCCCGGATTCCGAAAATTTTTGAAAAAAGTTATTACACATAACCTCATGAACTCAAATATATGATTTTTACTAAGTTCCATAATAATTTTGTGGTTAAATACTATTTTTATCAAAATCCTAGGTTTTCACCTAAATCCATGATTTGCACTAATTTACATATTATAATCTACCCATAAACTATGTATTAATCCACAGTTGGTAGAAATTACTTACCTCAACATGTTAGATGAATCCCCTCCCTAAGAGCTCCAAGAATCGCCCAACAATGGAATAAATGAGCCAAAAGTGTCTAAGCCCTGATTTAAAATAACCTCATTGCCCAGCGGTTCCCGTCAAATCCCTCGCTCATGCAGATCCTGGGCAGCCTTGGCTTGTCTGCTTTTGCGGCTCGTGGCTCGCACATGCGAGCTCGCACCTGCGGCTAGCCAAGCATAGGTGCGATTACACAAGCAGCTGGGAGCTTAGTTGTCGCTCCCAAGTTCCAACTTGATTCGAGCCTCGTCCGGTTAACACCTAATACCCCCGAGGCCACACTCGAGCATACCAAAGTTTGAAATCATAAAAAGGAATTGATCGAACTCTCAGAACACCCAAAACAACATCAAAACTAAGAATCACACCCCAAACCAATCGAATCAAAAATATGAACTTTAAGTTCTTCAATTTACTCCCAATGCGCCGAAATGTACTTAAACTACTCAAAATTTACCGAATTTTGTGTGCAAGTCTTAAATGATATTAAAAAACTATTTCTGATCTCGGAATCCCATTTGGACCTCGATATTACCAAAACATACTCCAAAACCAAATTTAAAGAACTTCAAAATCTTCAAAGAACCAACTTTCACTATTAGGTTCTGAAACGCTCCCGGGTCATCCAAAGCCCGATATGAACATACGCCCAAGTTTGAAATCATCATACGAACCTATTAGAATCGTCAAACCCATACTGAAGTCGTGTCACACCCCAAACCTGGGGAGGCGTGGCTAGCACCCGGTGTCGTGCTATAGCCTGAGTGAACCACTTGCTAACTCATGATCGCTCGGTGGTAAATGCATGACTGCCCGACCGGTAGTAGCTCGGTAGTAAATGTATAACTACCCAACCGGTCGTAGCTCGATGGTAAATCCATGAAGATGCATGTATCACTATATTATAAACATTAACATATCTATCAAATATCTCAATAGGGAACTAGAAACATACTTAGACATGATTGAATGTCACTTTACTGGAATGAATAACATAGGCATCCTTAACTACTAAGAGTAGAACCACGTATGGAATAGCATCACGTTTACGTGTCGTTACTTGGATCATACCAAAATGAAAGAAGGGATAGCCTTAATATACCTGTATGATCTCTTCATTATTACTCAACCAAGCTCAACACAACTTCTACAACAAGTGAAATGATATTGCCGTTAACATATAATATCGTACCATCGTATTTGGCTAGTCGTATGACTTAAGGAAAATCGGGTAGCAACTTCCCTATTTTTAATAAATCCCAAAGACCACTAAGGGTCATCAACAACCCAACAACAATAATTATAACCAACAATAGCAACAACAACAATATAATTAAATTTGAGTTTCTCCGATTATCTTAATAATTATATTGAGCGTCAAGCTCGTTTTTTCTCATAATACGATATAAATTGAATCCAACTATTATTCTATAAATTAGTTTACAGTCTTCAAACATCATACTTATATGTATCATATTTTTTCTAATTTCAAACATCCACAAAATGCCTTCCAAAAGCCTCATACGTCTAGCACCTTAATTTTATTCGTCAATCACTTATTTTTCATCTTTTCTTCTTCAATTAATTTAAGAAACACCTAAAAAGCTTAAAAACAATAGTCACAATATTATCAAATTATTTTTCACAATTTTCAACCACCACAAACCATATATTTAGCCACAAAACAATCCAACCAAAAGGACAACCATATCCCATGTTCTTTCAAGTGTTATCTTATGGTTTTTCACTCAAACAACACAACTAACACAAGATTAACCTTAGGAACAACCAAGAAGATGTTATATATACCTTGTACAACATCTACAACTCGAATACCTATCCCAATTTATCTCACAATATCCCTCACTCACACCACAACATCATAGAAGTCTTTAACACCTTTGACGGTGATTTGTGTTGGTTTCCCTTGAGTTTGGTTCTTGGGATCTTGGACCAGTTCTTGGAGAGTTTTAAGAGTGTTTTGGTGTAAGTAACATCTAGATGTTGATGAAATTTAATGGATAAAGACAACTAATAATTCTACCGCCTCAATTCTTGAAGCAGGTGCGCAAGCTGGGTACTTGGCAGCTTGAGCAATGCATATTCAGATACTTGTATCTCTCTACTCCGATATCGTATTGACAAACAATTTTTAGCGTCATTAAATGGACACATGGAGAACCTTAATTGCATATAAATATCTCCTTGTAACTCTCAACAGACTGGGAGACAACTGCGTCGCAACCTGGCCTATAAATAAACTTGCCAGTGTCTCTGAAGTGTTGCAACACGACTTAACGATCCTACTTTAAAAATCCATATTTCTCTACCCCGATGTTGTATGAATAAATGGTTTGGACCTTTGGAAACTAGGTTCTAAGGCCTTTATTTTTCTATGAGGTATGTCAAAAATGACATCATAAAGCTTATAAATTTAATTTCTCAAAACGGCTAATTACAAGTCAAATCTTAACTCGATTTTTTCGTATGTTAAATCCAACTTTTCCCAAACTTTATATTTTTTTATCCATACATCGTACTCCCTCAGTTCCAGTTTATATGAACCTATTTCCTTTTTGGTATGTTCCAAAAATAATGACCCCTTTCTAAATTTGATAACAATTTAGTTTAAACTTACAATTCTATCCTTAATGAGAAGTATTTATAACCATACAAATACTCTGGGGCCTTTTTTGACTTGTTTAGGACCACAAATTTTAAAAGTCTTTATTTTTTATTAAACTCCGAGCCCGGTCAAACAGGTTCACATAAATTGGAACAGAGGGAGTATATAGTAATATAATGACTTTACACTCATTTAAATCATGATTAACAAGTCTCATTTATATATTACCTTAGGACGCAGAGGGTGTAACACCAAACTTGTCGAATTTCGATAAGTTTTATCTTCTTCAATTCGATTAGCTTCTAAGCCTTCCAACCATCTTCGTACTTATTATTCATGATCTTAAATATTTGTAACTTCCACAGTAATATGATTAACTTACTTTATAAACTATTCAAAGATGATTTCATTTCTGAGCTTACATCAATTGGCTTACGACGTACTCTTAAGTACACAAACATGGGATGTAACAAGTCGTTTGCTCAAAATATTTACCGACGTCAAACTTAGCTTTTTTAGCCAACTTTAAGGAACCAAGTATTTCGATTTCAACCCGAATTCTTCCAAATGTCGAACTAACCATCCCCGCAAGTCATAAAATAATAAAAGCACCTACAAGAAGTCTTATTTAGGGGAACATGGTTCTAGTAAGCAAAACGACCGGTTTGGTCGTTACAGTTTTGGCCCTTTTTAGTTAAAAATCAAAAAGGTCGGGTTTTCTTCCCAACATCATATCAAATCAAACTAAACCATAGTCGGATTTTGTTTTCTCGATTTGATTCGGATTATAGATTTGGTGCGATTTGTCGGGTTTCTTTTACACCCTACTCGTGGTACATGTATTTAACTCTTGCCCCACCTTTTCATCTTCGTGATCCAAATGATTTATTAAAAATGAAAAAAAATAGCAAAAGACAATCCTTCAATTGGTAAAAGAATTTTGATCGTGCACCCGTTTAAGCAAGCTTTCCACTTTCCACAAAAACTGCCAAAAATAGACTGCTTGGATTTACAAGTGTAATTACTCTGGTCAAGAATGCTTTATCCAAAGATGGTCCTTTTCAGCAATTGATTTTGACAGAAACATGTAAACAAAATGTTTTGACATATTATAATAAGGATAGGCAATTTATCGGTTGGGTTAATTAGGTGTCCGTTGTTGGACACACCCAGCCTAATAATACTCTTTAACATGACGTCTATTGTCTACTTTAGGCTAAGCCAACACGATTTATATTAAAAGACCTCACACCATTAAGAAATTCTTATACTTATATGTACGCTCTCAATATTTTCAGTTATCAATGTAGGACTTTATTCGCATACTCAATAATCTAACTTCTTTTTGTGTGCTCGTTTCCAAGCTCGTAAGGATAACCAAACCAAGCCCTACACCATCGCTCCCTTCAATCTCACCTCGACGAATCTGGGATCTGATACCACTTGTTGGGTTCAACCAGTTTAGTGTATAATATTATCCACTTTTTGACAAACTCGCACTATTTTTTTTCAAAAGTTATCACACCATTAAAAAATTCTTACACCTTATATTTAGGTTCCTGATATTTTTGGCTGTCAATGTGGGATTTCATTTGCATTGTTGAGTCGGACAAGTTTGCATGTTCAGATCGTAATCATGGAGATTCAAAATACATTTGGGAGTATTTTCAAAATTTAAAATAGCCGTGTGTCTCTTCATTTTACATGTGTCTTCATGTATGAAAGACAAGGTACACTTGGTAATATTGAAGCCAAGTGGACTAATATATTCGGACAAATATTAAAATACTTTCCACACTTGTCATACATGCAACCTCCCTAATGATCTATAACTAGGTTGTTGATTAGCCATCATACTAACTCAATTCTCAACCAATAATTCATCTTGCTAATCATTATTTTCTTCCTACAATCATTACCTATTGTTATTATTATTAATTCTTCTCTCCGATCTTCTGAACCTGCTGGATTTGTTATTTAATTTTGCTGATTCGTATACCCTCTAAATAAATAGAGGTAGGCTTGTTTAAACTTGGAAAAATATTTCATATTGCTGAAATAGTTTTTTAGGATAGTGCCTAGTACGACTCAAGCCAATTTGTGTATCTTCTCACAAATAATATTATTGCAGTATTATCTTTATTTCCTTGTGTCATTTTCCTATTAAGAAACTATGGCAAGTACTACCACTATGAAAATTTTTGATGATGCTACCAATTTTGGTCTTGTCTCCGCTGCTACTATTACAACTGTCTTAAATGATATTATGGAACTATTTCCGATATCGGAATCCCATTTGGACTTCGATATCACCAAAACCTACTCTAAACCAAATTTAAAGAACTTTACAGCCTTCAAAGAACTAACTTTCACTATAAGGTGTTGAAACGCTCCCGGATCATCCAAAACCTGATCCGAACATATGCCTAAGTCCGAAATCATCATATGAAATAATTAAAATCGTCAAATCCTGATTCCGAGGTCGTTTGCTCAAAATATTGACTGAAGTCAAACTTAGCCTTTTTAGCCAACCTTAAGGAACTAGGTGTTTCGATTTCAACTCGATTTTTTTTAAATCTCGAACTAACCATCCCCGCAAGTCATAAAACTGTAAAAGCCCTTACGGGAAGTCTTATTTAGGAAGACAGGATTCTAAAAAGCAAAATTACCGATCGACTCATTACATTCTCTACCTCTTAAACAAATGTTCATCCTTGAACGAGTTTAGAATCATACCCGAAGTGCTAAATAAGTATGGATATCTACTCCGCGTTTCCTCCTTGGACTCCTGGGTTGCCTCCTCGACTGGTTAGCCCCTCCACTGAACCTTTACTGCAGAAGTCCTCTTGGATATCAACTTACAAACTTGTCTATCAACAATGGTAGCTGGCTCCTTCTCATACCTAGGCTCTCAAGTAACTGAATCGTGCTAAAGTCTAACACATGAGACAAGTCAGCATGATACCTCCGGTTCATAGACACGTGGAAAATCACATGAACACCAGATAGATTGGGAGGTAAAGCAACATCATAAGCAACCTCTCCAACTCGCTCAACACCTCAAATGGGCCTATAAACCTTGGGCTTAACTTTCCCTTCTCCCCGAACCTCATGATCCCCTTCATTGGCGATACTTTCAAGAGAACCTTCTTGTCCACCATAAATGATAAATCACGCGCCTTCTGATCTATGTAACTCTTCTGTATGGACTATGCTGTGTGAAGTCGCTCCTGAATCAACATTACATTTTCCAAGGCATGCTTTACCAAATCAGTACCATATAACTTAGCCTCACCGGGCTCAAACCACCCGATGGGAGAACGACATCACCGACTATATAAAGCCTTAAATAGAGCCATCTCGATGATGGACTGATAATTGTTATTGTAAGAAAACTCGGCTAAAGGCAAGAATCGATCACTGTCCTCCAAAGTCAATCACACATTCTTTGAGCATGTCCTCCAAGATCTGAACTGTCCGCTCCGATTTCCCATCGTTCTGTGGATGAAATGTTATGCTGAGCTATACACGAGTCCCCAAGTCACTTTGTATTGCTCTTCAGAAATGCGAACTGAACTAAGAGCCTCTATATGATATGGTGGAAACAGGCATACCATAAAACCGACCTATCTTCTGAATATAAATCTGGGCTAGCCTATTTGAAGTATATGTAGTTCCAACCGGAATGAAGTATGTCGACTTGGTCAATCAGTCGACAATGACCCAAACTGCATCAAACTTCCTCAAGGTCCGCAGCAACCTAACTACGAAGTCCATAGTAATGCGCTCCCACTTCCACTCCGGTATAGTCATCTGCTAGAGTAGGCCACCTGGCCTCTGGTGCTCATACTTAACCTACTGGCAATTTAGGCACCTAGATACATACTCAACTATGTCCTTATTTATCTGTCGTCACCAATAATGCTGCCTCAGGTTGCGATACATCTTCATAGCACCTGGATGAATGGAATACCAAGAACTGTGTGCCTCCTCTAGGATTATCTCCCTTAAGCCATCGGCATTAGGAATAGATAGACGACCCTAGAGTCGTAGAACACCATTATCGCTGACTATAACCTCCTTAGAACCACCCTATAGTGCCACCTCTCTAAGAACCATCAAATATAGATCATCATACTGTCGAGCCTTGATCTGCTCCAATAGTGAACACTGGGCAATGACGCATGCAAGAACTCGGTTAGGCTCTAAAATATCCAACCTCACAAGTCTATTAGCTAATGACTGAATGTCTAAAGCTAGTGATTTCTCCTATACTGAAATGAATGCCAAGCTACCCATACTCTCTGCTTTTCTGCTCAAGGCATCCACAACTTTATTCGCCTTGCCCGGATGGTAAAGGATGGTGATATCATAATCCTTCAATAACTCAATCCATCTGCGTTGCCTTAAGATATAGATCCCTTTGTTTGAACAAATGCTACAAGCTGCGATGATCAGTGTAAACTCACAGGACAATCAATAAAGATAATGCCTTCAGATCTTAAGAGCATGAACAATCTCGTCAACTCAAAATCATGTACAAGATAATTCTTCTCATGGATCTTGGGCTGACGTGAAGAATATGCAATAACACGCCCCTCCTATATTAGTACACAACCCAAACCGACGCGTGAAGAGTCACAATACATAGTATGCAGCCCCACACTAGAAGGCAACACTAGATCCAATGTTATTGTCAAAGCCATCTTGAGATTCTAAAAGCTCGTCTCACAATCATTAGACCAACAGAATGGAACACCCTTCTAGGTAAATCTAGTAAAAGGTGTTGCAGTAGATGAGAAGCCCTCCATAAACTGGAAATAATAACCTACTAACCCCAAGAAGCTCCTAATCTCAGTCGTTGAAGTGAGACGAGGTCAACTCTGAACTACCTCAATCTTCTTGGGATCCACCTTAATACCCTTGACCGATACAACATGCCCCAAGAATGCTTCAGAGTCTATCCAAACCACACACTTGGAGAACTTATCATGTATCTTCTGTTCCCGCAATGTCTGAATCACCACTCTCAATTGCTGCTCGTGCTCCTCCATGCTGCGCAGGTAGATCAAAATGTCATCAATGAAGACAATGACATACGAATTAATGTATGGCCTAAAAACCCTGTTCATCAAGTCCATAAACATCTCTGGGGAGTTACTTAAGCCGTAGGACATCACTAGAAACTCATAGTGGCCATATCTAGTACAGAAAACAATCTTCGGAACATCCGAGTCCCGAATCTTCAACTAATAGTGCCCCGATCTCAAGTCGATCTTGGAGAACACCCTAGCACCCTGCAACTGTTCAAACAAACCATCAATACGCGGAAATGGGTACTTTTTCTTAATGGTAACTTTGTTCAATTGGCGGTAATCAATGTACATCTGCATAGTCCCATCTTTTTTCTTCACGAATAACACTGGTGCACCCTAAGGTGATACACTTGGTCTGACGAACCCCTTTGCTAGCAAATCCTCAAGAGATCCCCTGTAGTGGATATTTACTTTGGTACTACGGATCGGTATTCCGGGAGATCCCCCTGCACATTTACCTTTGGGACTACGGGACGTTATCCTGGGAGATCCCCTATTGTTATTACTGATTGTTGAGTTATTTCCCTTCCTGAGATTTTTATCATTATTCGACTGTTAGCATCTTTAAATTATACTGTCACATTCTGTACTATTTTACCTTAATGTATAATTATATAACCAGTAGGGCCCTAACCTTCCTTGTCACTACTCGATCGAGGTTAGGCTTGGCACTTACTAGGTACTGCTGTGGTGTACTCATACCCTTTCCTGTACATATTTTTTGTGTGCAGACCCGGGTTCTTCTACTCATCCGTTCTATCAGTGAGGCTGGCGATTATAAAGACTTTGAGGTATATCTGTCTCGTCTGCAGACCTAGAAGTCCCCCTCTGTCTCCCCTTTAGTTGTAGAATTCATGTATTGACTTTTGTTTAGACATTCTAGAGTTAGAACACTATGTAATTATCTCTAGCTTGTGATTTCATGAGATTCCGGGCTTTGGGAGAGTCTTTGTTCAGTTTTGAGAGAGTGGTATTGTATATGTCGAGCGGCATGTTAAACCCGTTTATTACGTTATCCGTAAAATTACTAGATTCATATTTTATTACTCTTTTTCTGTAAATGGTTAGACTTACCTTGTCGTAGAGACTAGGTGCCGTCACGATAATTTACGGAGGGAGAACTTGGGTCGTGACAGTTCGAGTTTTAATTGCCTTAGATTCAATTCATAAGCTTTTTATCCGCCAAATAGATGTCAAAACTACTGTTCTAAATGGTGATTTAGAAAATGAAATTTAAATGGTTCAAACTGAAGGTTGTGTCATTTATGGATAAGAAAGTAAAGTTTCTAAATTAATTAAATCTATTTATAGCCTCAAACAAGCTCCTAAGCAGTGGTATGAGAAATTTGAACTAGTCTTATTGAGAAACAATTTTTTTTCCAATGGAGGTGGATAAATATATTTATACTAAAGTGTTAGACTATGATTATTTGATAATATGTCTGTATGTTAATGACATGCTTATATTTGGTACAAGTTTAAATATTGTACAAAGTACTAAATTATTTCTGTCTGCTAATTTTGATATGAAAGATCTTGGTGAAGTAAATATGATATTGGGAGTTAAAGTTATAAGGAGTGAAGATGGAACAATGTTGTCACAAGAACATTATGTTGAGAGACTTCTTAAGAAGTTTGAATATTTTAATGTCATACTAGTGAGCACTCCTTTTAATGCTAATGTTCAGCTAAAAAAGAATAATCGTGACCTAGTTGCTCAGTCTAAATATGCTCAGATTATTAGGAATCAAATGCATTTAATAAATTTTACAAGCCCTGATATAGACTATGTTGTGTGTAGACTAAGTAGATATACTCATAATCCCAACAATGAGCATTGTTCTGTATTAGCTAGGCTAATGAAATATTTGAGAGGAACCATGGATTATGGTATCCTATATAGTGGATTTCCTTCTATTTTAGAAGGGTACAATTGTTACACCCCATGTTTTTGTACGTGAGAGTACATCGTAAGTCAATTGATGTAAGCTCATAAATGAGATTATATTTGAAAGTATATAAAGTAAGTAATCATGTTAGTTTGAAGGTTAAAAATATTTAAGATCACGAATAACAAGAACCAAGAGGGTTGGAAGGCTTAGAAGCTAAAAAAATTAAGGAAAATAAGTTTCGTCGAAAGTCGACAAGTTGGTAATGTTATAACATGTACTTTTAGAGTGAGACTACAGTGCCTAAAATTATAAATAGGTTATGTTATGAGTAATTTTTGTTGTATGATAGCCTTGTGTTATGTTTTAAGTTAAGCGAGGATTGGAACAAAAGTTGGCAAATTTATCACGAGTTGCATTCATAAGTGTGCTGAAACATAGGTCAAATGTAGCTGAGCATTTCCCAAAATATATTTAGGATTACGGGGTGATCTAAGTATCAAATTGAATATCTATGAGTATAGTTACTAACTCACTTAACCATTATGGATACAACATCATAGTATAGATATATTCGCATTTTCACGAGACTGCGTAAGCAGCTCCCATGGGACCCACAAAGCTGGTGAAAAACTCCAGCTTGTATTTAAGTCAATTATAAGTTGTTTTAACTCATTAGTCTTATCCAAAATAGTTCCTAAACCCTCATAAATACTCTCCAAGAGTTCCTCCATGATTCTAGGGTGAAAACCTAAGATAAACCATGAATCTAACGCTATAAATCCTGTGGTGCTTACTAGATGGTAGCTCTTCATCTTGTGGTGGTTTTGGAGGATTCTTCAAAGGCAAGTAACCTCTGATTTTATTTTTTTCTTGTTGATTAGTCTAATAATCAGTCTCTCTTTCATATGTATTAGAGTTTCAATGCGAAATACAAGTGTTTACATACCAACTTGAACACAAAAGTTGATTCAAGAAGAGAATACAACTCCAATAGTATTGTGGTGTGATTAAGGGTTGTTGTGAGCTACACCAGCTGGGAATTTCACGTTGTGTATAATTCCTAAGGTAATTAAATCATTTTATTTATTGTGTTTAAGGTTAATCTTATGTTGATTTAGTTGTTTGAGTGAAACTCTACAAGATAGTAGTTGACATGGCATAAGGAATTATTATTATTTTTTGTGGTTTATGTTGAGGCTATATATATAGTTTGTTGTGGCTGGAAATTGCTATAAATAGGTTGATTATATTGTGGATGTTGCTGTTAAGCTTATCTATGTGCTAATTAAGTTCATTGAAGAAGATAACATGAACAATAAGTGATTAACGATAAAGGTTAAGGTGCTAGGCATGTGGACTATATTTGAAGATTATTCTTATGATGTTTTGGGCAGAAAATAATATGGTAAGAATAAGTATGATTCTATAGATGTTTTAGGCAGATTCATGGAGAAGGAATTAGAATCAAATCATATTTTGTTAATCGTAAATCGAGCTTGCCGCTCAAAATGATTGTTGAAGTAATTAGAGAGCATATTGTGAATTATATTGTTGTTGTTTAAGCTGTTTGGTGACTTTTGATAACATATGGGATGTACTACAAACAGGTCCAAATATGAGAGTTGCACCGCTTATATGATGATGATGAAGTCGATTTACTCATTGTGGCGTAAGAATATCATATTTTGCTTGTTTGACGGTTGGATAGAAGATTTCAAATGCATGATAAGGCTATTCCTTATTTCCTTTTGGCATGATCCATATGATACAACGAAACAAGCAAACACGCAACTCTCACAAATGACTCTATTCATATAAGTGATAGGGTTGCCTTTGTTCTAGATTCCCCATATGTCCTATTATTATATTGTTTGTTTATGGGTATCAGAAAATAGATAAGTTGATAAAGTTTATTTCGTGATATTAACCAAATGCATGTGGATCTTATGACATCCCGGGAGATCTTATTGACTTCTTATGACATCTTGAGAGATTTTATTGTCTTACTTCTTATGCATTGCATTTTATTATACATGTGTACTGAACCATGACTAGATAATATTATATACACGTATATTAAATGTATATGAGGTATGGAGAAAGGTTCTGACGTTGTATACGCACTGCCACCTGATCAACTAGTATGCGTTGATGATTTCGCCCACAGAGGCCGAGATGATATGATAAGATGCTCTTACAGGCTTGATGATGTTATGTACCTATATACCTATACAAGATATGACATTTATATACATATGCATGACATTATAAATATTTTATAATTCACAGAGCTATTCAGACTTTCAGGTTGAGTTCTTTACTCCATATTTCTTGCATGTCTTTTATATACCACTTTTAATTCCTTACATACTCTGTACTTTATTTGTACTAATGTCCTTTTTGCCTGGGGACACTGCATTTCATGCCCGCAGGTCCCGATAGATAGGTTGACGGGCCTCCTAATAGTGTATCAACTCATCAGAAGGTGTTGGTACATTCCACTTGCTTCGGAGATACCTATTTGGTCAGTATGCTTTGGACATGTATTGATTAGTATGGCGGTGCTCTTTCCAGACCTTTATGACATTTATGTACTCTTAGAGGATTGTAGACGGATGTCATATATATGCATGATTTTATGGCATTATCGGCCTATGTTTTTAGTGTATAAATGATCATTTCCATCTTATAGGCCCGTATATCACATGTATAAATTTGTATACCATGTTATCTCATGTATATCGAGTATTATCTTATGTTTAATTCTGGTTATCTCATGATGGCCTTTCCAGCTAATTTACCCATGATAGTATGATAAGAAGGATGCGTTACGTTCATACTCGGTTGAATTAGGCACCGAGTGCCCATCGCGGCCCTTTAGTTTGGGTCGTGACAACAGTGATGCAAACTGGATCTCTAATTTAGATGAGATAAAATTCACTAGTGATTATGTATTCACCCTTGGTGCTAGTGCAATATCGTGAAAATTAGCTAAACGGATTACTAGATCGACTATGGAATTAGAGTTTGTAGCTCTGGAGTTAGCTGGTTCTAAGGCTGAGTGATGAAGAAACTTCTTGTGACGACCCAAAGGGTCATCACCTATTTTCTTATCCATTTCGAGCTTCCGAGGCCTTGAAAACCTTATTTAAGGTCGCCTCGATTTGCGAGCACAGTCCGGGTGCGTAGCTGGAAGCTCAAATATGAAATTTTGTGAAAATTTGCTAAGTTTTGATATTAAAATGAATAAATTTGACTTCGGTCAATATTTTGGGTAAACGGACTCGGACCCGTGATTTGACGGTCCCGGGAGGTCCATAGGAAAATATGGGACTTGGGCGTATGCTCGGAATCGAATTCTGAGGTCCCATGCCTGAGAAATGAATTTTTGAGAAAAATTGTTTTCTGAAAATATTTAAGGAAAATGGAAATGAAATTTGATCAGAAAGTGATGGTATCGGGCCCGTATTTTGGTTTCGGCTCCCGGTACAGGTCTTATATATGGTTTAAGCACTTTCTGTAAAGTTTGGTTGAAAACGAACATCGTTTGACGCATTTCGGACTCAAAATGAAACTTTGATGTTTTATGAAATTTGAAAGAATTCATGGATTTTAAAGCTTAATTCATGGTATATGACGTTATTTTGGCGATTTGATCGCACGGTTAAGTTCGTAGGATGTTGTTGAGTTAGTGTATGTGTTTGGTTAGTAGCCCCGAGGGCTCGGGAGTGTTTCAGAGGTGTCTCGGAGTGATTTCGGACTTAGAAAAAATTATAAAAAATTGCAAAAATAGTACCCCGTGAACAGTAGCCATGATTAGTACCCCATGAACAGTACCCCCGTGAATAGTGCCCGTGAACAGTGACGCGAACAGTGACGCAAACAGTGCCGGACAGAATGTTAAGTTCTAAAAATGGGAATTTTCCATTTTTTCCAAATGGGAGCTCGGGGAGAGGTGATTTTTGGGAGATTTTCAGAGAAAAAAACGGGGTAAGTGTTCTTAACTTAATTTTGGTTAGATTACCCGAATCTATTACTAGTTTTGGCATTTAATTGGTGATTTTAGTTGGGAAAATCTTGAAAACCCTCTTGGTTTAATTTGAAGATTTGAGGGTTGAGTTGATGTCGTATTTTAGTAAAATTCGTATGGTTGGATGAGGTTTCATATTCCGTAATTTTTGTCCAGTTCCGAGACGTGGGCCCCACGGGTGAATTTTTAGTGCAATTTCGAATTTTAAATGGAAAATGTAGAATTTCATATGGAATTAATTCCTATAATTTTTATTGACTGAATCGAATTCTTTATGACTAGATTTGAGAATTTCGGGCACGAATTCGCGAGGCAAAGGCTTGTTGGAATTTTGAATTGGTTGCAAAACGAGGTAAGTGTTTGGTCTAACCTTAGCTTGAAGGAATATGAGTTGAGTCTTATTTGCTAATTGTCGAGTACGGCGTATAGGCATGGTGACGAGTATCTATACGTTGGTGTCAAGCATGCCCGTGAGTCTTATACTTTGATTAATGTGACTCTGTTTCGTATTATATATGCTCTAAATGATAATTTCTATTGAGGAATATGACTTGTGGAGGTATTATTGAATTGTTGAACATTATAGAGCATTATCACAAGTTGAGAATTGAGTTGTGAAGTAAACGTGAAAGAAGAAAGGAGAGAGAGAATCATGATATTGATTTCCCTTGCCGGGATTTGATTGTTGTACTATTATTCCCTTGCCGGGATATTATTCTTTTTCCTTGCCGAGATTTGATTATTGTACTATTGTTCCCTTGTCAGGATATTATTGTTTTGATATTGTTTTCCCTTGTCGGGATTTGATTGTTGTACTATTGTTCACTTGCCGGGATATTATTGTTTTGATATTGTTTTCCCTTGCCGGGATTTGATTGTTGTACTATTGTTCGCTTGCCGGGATATTATTGTTTTGATATTGTTTTTCCTTCCCGGGATTTGATTGTTGTAATATTGTTCACTTGCCGGGATATTATTATTTTGATATTGTTTTTTCTTGCCGGGATTTGATTGTTGTACTATTTTTCCCTTGCTGGGGTTTCATTGTGATTTCATTTATTTACTTACCCTATTTGCCTTGTGATTGTTGTTTGGATGAGGAAGAGCATAAAGCACGAAGGGTGATTGTCACGATCCGGATTTCCCACCCTCGGGAGTCGCGATGGCGCCTACTAATAAGAGCTAGGCAAGCCAACCTTTATCTATCTCTTTCGTTATCAAAATTTCCTTCTTTTAACAATTTAACAATAATAATTAAATACATCGAAATAAATAAATTTAGCGGAATACTTAATAGATAATACTAGATGTGACACCGTAATGCAAACACAAACCTCTACCAAAGAACTGGTATCACAATACTCACGAACTTCTAAGAATACTAAACACAACCGTTTGAAAGAAATATAAAACTGTTTGTCTCGAATACATGAGATAACAGACTAAATATAAGGAAAGAGGAGACGCCGGGCCTGCGGACGCCTGCAAGGCTACCTCGGTGTCTCGCTGATCGAAATGCTAACACTTGCACTACTGTTGCTGCTGTCCAAAACCTGTATCTATGCAAAAGAGCACATAGTGTAGTATCAGCACAACCGACCCCATGTGAGTGTCTGGTCCTAGCCTTGTCACTACTTCGCCGGGGTAAGCTAGGCACTTACCAGCACATGGGGTCGGTTGTGCTGATACTACACTATGTGCTCTTTTGCATAGATACAGGTTTTGGACAGCAGCAGCAGTAGTGCAAGTGTTAGCATTTCGATCAGCGAGACACCGAGGTAGCCTT
>MU681606.1:3074-24303 GCA_026770625.1 Nicotiana glauca
GACTCGTTTTCGTATTTTATATTAATTATATTTGGAGTTGATTTAGTTTATGAGAAATTCAAATGTTGAAAATATTTTATTAAATTCTTATTATCGATTTAGTAGTAATATTTTGGGAATAGGCTTGCCTTGTAACACGATAGGCGCCATCACGACCATGGTAGATTTTGGGTCGTGACACCTCCCCAATCCTCCTAAGTACCTCAAAAGGCCCAATGAACCGCGGACTCAACTTCCCTTTCTTTCCAAACCTCATAACGCCCTTCATGGGCGAAACCTTCAGCAAGACCTTTTCGCCCACCATATAAGATACATCTTGAACCTTTCGGTCCGCATAACTCTTCTGACACGACTGAGCTGTATGAAGTCTCTCTTGGATCACTTTCAACTTCTCTAAGGCATCCTGAACTAACTCTGTCCCCAATAGCCTAGCCTCGCCGGGCTCAAACCACCCAACCGGAGATCTACACTGTCTCCCATATAAGGCCTCATACGGTGCCATCTGAATGCTGGACTGATAGTTGTTGTTGTAGGCAAACTCTACAAGTGGCAAGAACTCAGCCCAAGAACCTCCAAATTCAATAATACAGGCACGCAACATGTCCTCCAACATCTGAATGGTATGCTCGGACTGCCCGTCCGTATGAGGATGAAACGTTGTGCTCAGCTCCACCTGTGTACCCAACTCTCGCTGAAAAGTCCTCCAAAACTGGAAAGTGAACTGAGTACCTCTATCTGAGATAATAGAAACGGGGACCCCATACAACCGAACAATCTCCCGGATGAAAATCCCTGCCAGCCGCTCCGAAGAATAGGTAGTACACACCGGAATGAAGTGCGCGAACTTGGTCAGCCGATCCACAATCACCCAAATTGAATCAAACTTCTTCGAGTTCCGGGGGAGACCACTCACAAAATCCATAGTAATTCTCTCCCACTTCCACTCTGAAATATCCATCCGCTGAAGTACACCACTCGGTCTCTGATGCTCATATTTAACTTGCTGACAGTTGAGACACCGAGCCACATAACCCACAATATCTTTCTTCATTCTCCTCCACCATTAGTGCTGCCTCAAATCCTGATACATCTTCGCGGCACCCGGATGAATGGAATACCGCGAGCTGTGGGCCTCCTCAATAATAAACTCCCTAAGCCCATCTACATTGGGCACACAAATCCGACCCCGCATCCTCAATACACCATCATCACCAAGGGTCACATCTCTAGTGTCGCCATGCTGAACTCTATCCTTGAGGACAATCAAGTGCAGATCAACATACTGGCGCTCTCTGATGTGGTCATATAAGGAAGACCGAGAAATCACGCAAGCCAACACCCGACTGGGCTCTAAAATGTCTAACCTCACAAACTGATTGGCCAACGCCTGCACATCAACTATAAAGGGCCTCTCCCTAACTGGAATGTACGCCAAACTCCCCATACTGACTGCCTTTCGGCTCAAAGCATCAGCCACTACATTGGCCTTCCCCAGATGATAAAGAATAGTAATGTCATAATCCTTTAGCAACTCAAGCCACCTTCACTGCCTCAAATTAAGATCCTTCTGCTTGAACAAGTGTTGAAGGATATGGTGATCAGTGAATACCTCGCAAAATATGCCATATAAGTAGTGCCTCCAAATCTTCAAAGCATGAACTATAGCAGCCAACTCTAAGTCATGAACAAGGTAGTTCTTCTTATGGGGCTTCAACTGACGAGAAGCATAAGCAATCACTCTACCCTCCTGCATCAATACACAACCAATCCCGACTCTCGAAGCATCACAATAGACAGTGTAAGAACCTGAAGCTGATGGGAAAACTAATACTGGAGTTGTGGTCAAAGCTGTCTTGAGCTTTTGAAAGCTCTCCTCACACTCGTCCGACTATACAAATGGAGCACCCTTCTGTGTCAACTTGTCAAGGGTGAAGCAATAGATGAAAAACCCTGAATGAACCGGCAATAGTAACCCGGCAGACCAAGGAAACTACAAATCTCTGTGGCTGAGGACTGTCTAGGCCAACTCTGAACCGCCTCTATCTTCTTTGGATCAACCTGAATACCATCGCTGGACACCACGTGCCCCAGGAAAGCCACAGAACCAAGCCAGAACCAACACTTGGAGAACTTTGCATAAAGTTTCTCCTCTCTTAATCTCTGTAATACCACCTGCAAATACTGTGCGTGCTCCTCCTGGCTACGCGAGTACACCAGGATATCATCAATAAAAATAATAACAAATGAATCTAGATACGGCCGAAATACATTGTTCATTAAATGCATGAACGATGCTAGGGCATTAGTCAGCCCAAAGGACATAACAAGAAACTCATAGTGCCCATATCTAGTCCTGAAAGCAGTCTTCATAATATCTGAATCCTGATCTTCAACTAGTGATAGCCTAAAAGGAGATCAATCTTAGAGAATACCCGTGCCCCCTGGAGCTGGTCAAATAAATCATCAATACGAGGCAGGGGATACTTGTTCTTCACTGTTACTTTGTTCAATTGCCTGTAGTCAATGAACATTCTCATTGTGCCATCTTTCTTTTTCACAAATAGAACCGGTGCACCCCACGGTGACACACTAGGCCAAATGAACCCCTTTTCTAGGAGTTCCTGAAGTTGATACTTTAATTCTTTCAACTCCGCTGGTGCCATGCGATACGGAGGAATGGAGATGGGTCGAGTGCCCGGCACCAGGTCAATACCAAAATCAATATCCATGTCCGGTCGCATGCCTTATAGGTTTGCGGGAAACACATTAGGGAAATCCCTCACAACGGGAACAGAATCAAGGCTAGGAGTCTCAGCTCCAACATCCCTCACAAATGCCAAAATGAAGGGCAACCCTTCCCAACCATACGTTGGGCCTTTAAGAAAGAAATAAATCTACTCGGAACATAGTCAAGTCACACCTCGCCACTCGATCCTCGGGATACCCGGCATAGCGAAAGTGACTGTCTTAGCATGATAGTATAGAATAGCATGACATAGAGATAACTCGTCCAAGCCCATAATAACATCGAAGTCTACAATGCTCAATTGCAATAAATCAACTCGGGTCTCTAGACCCCCATTAGTCACAAGACAAGACCAATACACATGGTCTACAACAATAGTATCGCCCACCGGGTGGATACGTGCATAGGTAAAGCAAGACACCCTCAGGTCGTACCCAAATGATGGGCAAAATATGAGGACACATAAGAATAGGTAGAACCATGAACAATAAGACAGAGGCATCCCTGTGGCATACTGAGATAATACCTGTAATAACCGCATCCGATGCAATGACATCTCACCTGCCTGGAATAGCATAAAATTGAGCCTGGCCACCGCCGGATTGACCTCCACCCCTGGGGAAACCCCTGGCTGCCTGGCCTCTACCCCTAGCTGACTGGGTAGGTGCAGAAGAAGTCGGAGTAGAAGACGAGGGCTGATCCCTCTGCTGAGACTGACCACCACAAAGTCGAGGATACTGTCTCCTCATATGACCAAACACACCGCACTCGTAGCAACTACTAGGTGCTATAGAAGGGGACTGAAGGGAACCCCTCGCACCAGAATAACCAGTCGATGCACTCGGCACAGAAGAACCCTAAGCTGAAGGGGCATAAGATGAGCTCTGAGCTGGGAGGGCACTAAGTGAAGGCTGCCCCTGCTGGAACCCCTGATGAACATAGCCTGAAATCGCCCTACTGTACTCTGGACGGGCTGAATGAGGAGGCCTGAAGGAACGACCTCTACCATGTTGGAACTGGCCCCTAGATGGAGCACCACTAAAGCTACCTGAACCTCGAGGCCTCTTGGCCTCTCTCTCCTCACGCTCTCTGCATCGAACTATCTTAATATCATGAGCAATGTCAACTACCTCCTCGAACAAGGCACCTAAGACTCTCTCTCTACACATCAGAATACGGAGTGAATAGTTGAGGCCATCCACAAACCTCCTAATCCTCTCCCGATCTATCGGGATCATCCAAGTAGCATGACGGGCCAACTGTGAAAATCTCATCTCGTACTGGGTCATAGACATGTCCCCCTGGGTCAACCACTCAAACTAACGATGCAGCTCCTCTCTGTGGGACGGCGGTACATACTTCTCCAGGAAGAGAGTGGAGAACTACTGCCATATAAGGGGCGCTGCACCAATAGGCCTACGCCTCTCAAAATCCTCCCACCAGGTAAATGCAGCCCCTGAGAAGTGGAAAGTAGTAAAATCCACACCATTCGACTCCAAAATACCTGCGGTGCGAAGCATACACTGACATTTGTCAAGAAAACCCTGAGCATCCTCGCCCTCAGCACTACTAAATGTCGGAGGTTGGAGCCTACCGAATCTCTCGAGATGATGTTGCTCATCGTAGGGCATAGCTGGAACCACATAGTCATGAACTGGGGAAACCAGCTGAGCTGGAGCTGCTCCCGGTGTCTGCAATCCCTGCACAACCTACTCAGGTGTGCAAGCAGCGGGGGTCTGATTGCCTTCCCCAGCCTGTGAAGTAGCTGTTGTAGTAGTGGCTGAGACTGCCCGAGCCAGGCCGGTGCAAACTGATAATATCTGAGCCAAGGCCTCCTAGAGACTCGGAATCACAATGGGCACTGCCGGTGCCTGAACAGGTGCTGCTGGAGCATCCACAGCTAGAGTCTGGTCCTGAACCGGGGCAACTGGTGGATCAACAGGTGCTGCCCTCGCTGGTCTGCCTCGACCACGACCGGTAGCATGAGTCCTCGCCATCTGCGAAAGAATAGAATACAAAAGTTTAGTTCTCGGATCAACAAAGTCGCACGACAAGAATTTCAAGAATATGAAGTTTTTTCCTAAAGGTTCTATAGCCTCTCGACGATAAATACAGACGTCTACGTACCGATCCGCAAGACTTTACTAAACCGGCTCATGATTCGAAAGACCAAGTAACCTAGACTCTGATACCAACTTGTCACGACCCCAACCCCGGTCGTGATGGCGCCTAACACACTGCTAGGCAAGCCCGACCGTATACGGCATTAACCCAAATCCTTACTCAACTTTTAAATAATTAACATAGGAAATGTTACTAAGTCATCACATTCAAATTCTCATTTTTATAATAAAGCCTGCAGAAATCTAAATAAAATAACAAATCATAGCCCAATAGAATCCTGTATCGCGAACACGGGCTTCTAATACAGAATATTCACCTAATACAAGTCTGTCTAAGATAAAAAACAGAACAAAAGGATAGAGATAGAGGGGAGATATCAAAGCTGCGAATGCCATGCAGCTACCTCGATGCTCCCGAATGATGCTATGCTCCTAATCAAGTCCTCACTTAGCCTGTGAGGTACCTCGATGTGCACGTAAGGTGCAGGGAAAAATGTGAATACTTCGACCCAGTGAGTAAAAAACATAAATAAAGGCTGAGAGTAAGAAATTATGGAATAAAAAAAAATAAGCTATAACTGGCAGTCCAGAGGAATTAATCATGAAGCAACGCACCGATGAAATAAAGTACAGAACTACTATGACAAGTAAAATGAGATAAATATCAATGCATGAATGCAATGAAACACATAGAATGGCACACTCTAGTACCCGCTGCGGCGTGCAGCCCGATCCATTTAACGTCGACGACGCTCACTGGGTGTATGTACAGACTTCGGAGGGACTCCTACAGCCCAAGTGCAAATAATCAAGCCATCTAGTGGCAGAAACCTGGCTCTCGACCTCAATATCAATATAATACCGCTGCGGCGCGCAGCCCGATCCATGCTCAATCCAAAAATTCACATAAGCCTCTCAGGCAATATTAAAATAATAAGTTCTCATCTCAGAATGTCAGTAAACAGTGTTCAAGTTTTCAAATCTTAGAAAAATAGCTGAGCATTTCAAAACAATATTTAAACTTAGGACTAAAATCAATTAACAAGTCAAATAATGTGAAAACGGTGATAATAATCCCTGAAGGGTTCAAATAATCGGCACAAAGCCCAAATATAACAATTTAATCCAAGTAGGATTATTTCCAACAAGTCTCAATCGATAATACTGTATAAACATCACTCGGGATGGACCAAGTCACAATCCCCAACCACAAACGACCCCGCACTCGTCATGGAGCGCGAGTCTCGCCTCAATATAGCATACAATGTGAAATTTCGGGGTTTCAAACCCTCAGGACATCATTTACATCTATTACTCACCTCAAGTCGGCCAAAACTCTAGCTCTCTATGCCTTTTCCTATCGAATCGACCTCCTCGTGCGTCGAATCTGATCAAAACCACAAGGAATACGTTACAATAGGCTAAAGGAACATAACCCAATCAAAAAGACTCAAAAATTATCAAAAATCACGAAGTTGGCAAAACTTGAGCCCCGTGCCCACTTCTCGAAAAATTATAAAATTCACATCACCGAATTCCTCATCCTGCCACGAGTCTATACATATCAAATTTACCAAAATCCGAGCTCAAATTCTCCCTCAAATCCCAAATTTTCATTTCAAAAGTCAGGCCCTAGTTCTTCCATTTTTAATCAAATTTCCATGAATTTAAGGTTTGATTCTTCAATAAAATGATGTTTCTAGGCCATAGGACTCACCTTCAATTGATTCCCAGTCAAAACCCTCTTCAATCCTCGTCTAAAGCTCTCAAGGTCGCTCAAAAATGGAGGAAACGGCCTAAGCTTCGCGGATGAAATGTTATTAAAAACCCTTCTGTCCAGCCCAGATTTCCTCTATGCGATCGCATAAAAGTCATTGCGATTGCATAGCACAAAAATATTTGCCTCTGATTTGACCCTATGTGGTCACATAAGGGACCCCACGATCGCATTGACCAGACAACTTAAAATGTGCGATCGTATACACATCCATGCGATCGCATTGAACAAAAATCCAAGCTCCCAATTTTCCTCTGTGTGATCACACCACTGCCACGCGATCGCATTGAACAATTGACCATGCCCCCAAAATCCTTCTATGCGATCGTAGCTCAACTCATGCAATCGCATAGAACAAACGTCTGCAACACTGATCTGCAATATTTTGCACAGCCAATTCCTAGAAAAACTTCCGTTAACCTTCCAAAACCACCCCGAGGCCCTCGGGACCTCAACCAAAAGCACCAACACATCCCAAAACGTCATTCAAACTTGTTCCAATCATCAAATCACATCAAACAATGCTAAAACCATTAAATCACATCGGATTCGAGCCTAAGTTCTTCAAAAACTTCCGAAATACGCATTTGATCAAAAACCCAACCAAAAAACATCTGAATGACCTGTAATTTTGCACATACATCCAAAATAACCTAGAGAAGCTACTGTAACTCTCGGAATTACATTCCGACCCCCGGATCAAAATCTCACTTACCAACCAGAATCCGCCAAAATACTTACTTCGTCAATTCAAGCCTAATTCTACACCAGACCTCCAAAATCAATTCTGATCGCACTTCTAAGTCATAAATTATCCCCCTAAGCTAACCGAATCACCGAAAATCACATCCGAACCCTCTAAATCAATAGTCAACATACGATTGACTTTTTCAAGACAAGCCTTCCTTAAAGAGACTAAGTGTCTCATTTTCTACCTAAACCAACCCAATTCAACTCTAACTCACAAAATGCCGATAATAAAATATGAAGAAGCATAAATTGGAGAAAATGGGGTGGTAACACATGAGACGATGGGTTGGATTGTCACAATGCCTAACCAACAACACGACCTGCAACCAGATCATGTGGACGAGCAAGCACCACCACCAAACATGCCAAACCAAGAAGAGATACATGAGGAAGGAGAGGAGCTGGAAAACTTGCCACACTTGAGGGAACCAGCAGTGGATTTTTCAAGCCTAAGAGAGGAAAAAATACTAATATTCAGGGAGATGCTCAACAGGAAATCTATCTTCAGTTGCCCAGTGACATTGTACAGATGCTCACTGGACATTTGACCCCCACAGGACACAACTGTGGGGAAGAATGTAGTTATCTTAGTCCCCTCCCTAAGGATGATTCCAAACAACAACCCCCCCAACAACAACCTCATGCATCAGCCTAACAATATTACAGTTTGGAACGTTAGAGGCGCTAATAATGCAAACATCAATACGAATTTTAGAGAAATAATGGATACCCATATGCCTTGTTTGGTTGCACTTTTGGAGACAAAAATAGAGAGTCGCCTATCTATCCTTGAGTCTTTTAGATTCACAGAGATGATTGAGGTACCATCAATAGGGTAAAGTGGAGGCTTTGTAATCCTGTGGAACAATGAAGTGGTAGCAGTCAACAACTTTACTAGAAATGGGCAAGCCATACATGTAATGATCGAGGTAAAACCTAAAAACTTTTCCTGGTTATTTACTGCAATTTATGCTAGTAATAATTTTCATTATAGATGCATGTTATGGGATAATTTATGAAGTGTCTATGATCAGTACAAAGCCCCATGGTTAGTGGGAGGGGATTTCAATGAAGTTATTAATACTAATGATAAGTTTTGGAGTAGGAATATAAACCAAAAAAGAGCAAAATCCTTAATAAATTGCCTAAACTATTGTAACCTAGTAGACTTAGGCTTTAAGGGGTGTAAGTATACCTGTTCGAATCATCGTAGGAAAAGAAAAGATTTGATCATGGAGAGGCTAGATAGGATTTACTCTAATGATGAATGGTTACAGGCCTATGTGAATGTAACCATAACTCACCGCCCAAAAATTCATTCTGATCATAACCCTATTCTTATTAAACATAATAATAGAATTAATTTCAATAAGGACAGACTCTTTCATATAGAAACTTATTGGTGTACTCATCCGAATTTTAGCCGGCTTGTTTCAAATAGTTGGGAAAATAAAGATTTAATGGGGGGGGCTGAAATTTTCCAAAAAATGTGTTAGAATGGAAAAATATAACCTTTGAAAATTTTTTTGCAAGAAAAAGAAAACTCTTAAAAAGAATTTATGGGATTCAAAGTTCTATCAACTAGCAAACGAGTATATTCCTTCGAGGCCTTGAAACTAGATTAATTGAGGGGTACAACACAATTCTCAAATTGAAAAAATATTACTGGAAAATTAGGTCTAGAGTTAATTGGTTGAACGAAGGGGATACTAATACTAAGTTTATACATATAAAAGCTACTAACAGGAGGAAAAGAAACAATATTGTGTTCTTCAAAGATGAACCAGAAAATTGGATTGAAGACCAATCCTCCATAATGGATCATGTCAATGAGTACTTCACTCAATTGTTCACAACATCTCACCATAGGACCGACTATAGGTTTATTAAAAATGTTGTTGCAAACTTTACCTCATGTGACCATTTAATCCTAGATAGGCCTTTAACAAATCAAGAAATTAGAAATGCTGTGTTTTCATTCAAGCCATACAAGGCGCCAGGCCCTGATGGACTACATCCGTTCTTTTTCCAAAGATTCTGGCACATATTAGGTAGCACGATAATTAATCTATGCCACAACATTTTTAACACCTCAAAAATACCCCAGGAGGTGAACAAGACCTATATATGCCTAATTCCAAAAATTAATAATGCTAACACACTAAGAAATTTTAGACCAATAAGTCTTTGCAACATGATTTATAAGGTAATAACCAAAGTGATCGCCAACAGGATCAAGCCTTTTCTTAACCAATTGATCAATATAGAACATGCTAGCTTTATAAAGGGAAGGAGAGCTAGTGACAATACAATTATTATTCAAGAAGTTCTAAAGAATTTTAACTAAAATAAAGGAAAGAAAAAATTTATCCTAAAGCTTGATTTAGAAAAAGCGTTCGATAAATTTGAATTGTCATATATCTGTCGAACACTTAGTTTTTTAATTTCCCCAAGAAGATTAGAAAACTTATCCTCAGTTGTGTTACCATAAGTACAATTTCAATCATTGTTAATGGTAACAAAACTAAGGAATTCACTCCAACAAGGGGGATTAGACAAGGAGATCACATGTCCCCTTACATATTCATACTTTGTATGGATATCCTTTCTAAAAATATTAACCACGAAGTAGATATTAGGAATTGGTGCCTATTAGAATCAATCATAGGACACCACCCCTCTCTCATTTATTTTGTAGATGATTTAACTCTGATGGGTGAAGCAAAGCAAAAAACCTTTAAGACTATTAACAAATACATGAAGGATTTTAGCAATTTATTTGGTCTAGTCATCAACAAAGCCAAATCAAAAATGGTCATGTCTAGAAGTTGTAAAAACCACACAAGAGAAACGGCCACTCTCTTGATTAGGATTACTATCAGTAATAGTTTTGGTAATTACCTAGGATTTCCAATATTAAATAAATTCCCTAGGCACAAGGACTAACAGCCTTTACTTGATAAGATGCGGACTAGATTAAATAATTTGAATGCTAAGTGGCTTAGTATGGCGGGAAGGTGCACTCTAATAACATCTACTTTAAATACTCTGCTGAAACACCTAATGCAAATAAGTTTTCTCCCCACAAAAACACTTCAAGATATAGACAAGATCCAGAGAGATTTTCTATGGGGAACTACAAGCGACAGGAGGAAACTACACCTAATTGGTTGGAACATAGTCACAAACACTAAGTTTAATGGAGGCTTGGGTATCAAGAAAGCAAAATCAAAAAACCTATCTCTCCTTACTGGATTGGCTTGGAGAATTCTTACTAACACTAACTCTTTATGGGCTAAAATACTCCTTAGCATTTATGGAAAAAGAGGAAGAACAATTGGTTCCTCTATTACATCGAAAAGTCTCCTAATAGGTTGACTATATGCCATAAAGGCATTAGATGGACAGTAGATAGACTCTCATATGAATATATGGGATACAAACTGGATTTCAAATTTCACTAGTCTTCGCAATAGCAATTTAGGGACGTTAAATAAAGATGAGAAGAAGCTAAGAATAAATGACATATGGGATACAAAAGGGTGGAACTTAGGAAAAATTTCCTTCAACATCCCCAAATCAATCACAAATAGTATAAATGCTCTTGATAGAGATATCCAAATTACAAATCCAAATGACCTCAATTGGAGTCTTAACCCCAGTGGTATATTCACAACCTTCTCTTCTTATAAGTTAATAGAAAACCACACCCCAAAGACACAATCTATTAATTGGATATGGGAACTACATTGCCCCAACAAGATTAAGTTTTTCATTTGGAAGCTCTATCATATGAGATTATCCACAAGAGGCTATCTTGCTAAAATTGGTATTAATATAGATGCAACATTCCCAGTATGTAAGGCCAATAATGAATCTATATATCACATTTTCTGGGAATTCCCCATATCTAAGACTTTATGGAAAAATTTAGGGGTGCCCATAAATAATTACGGAACCACCAATGAATGGCTGGAATCTTTACTAAACACATCTCCAAACATTCCAATGGGTTACGTAACTTGGAAAGAGGTTCTACCTTTTGCACTTTGGGGCAGTTAGAACAATAGAAACCATAATAACATCAACAACCAAACCTCTCACATAAATGTAAAAAAAATACTTGATCACGCAACTGAATACTCTTTACTAACTACCAAGAAGAATTTTCATAACAAGGTCATAAGGTTAAATATCAAATGGGAGCGACCACTAAAAGGATGGCTCAAGGTCAACATAGATGGAGCATTCAATAGCAACAATCTGGAAGGGGGCATCAGTGGGGTAGTTCGTGATTCCAAAGGGAGGTGGAAGACAGGTTTTTTAATGACAATAAAAGCAACCTCACCGCTACAAACGGAACTACAAGCTCTTTTGCATGCACTATAATTAATTATCAAGGAAAATATATTCTCATTAGACGTGGAAACTAATGCCACAGAGGTCATTAGCGTTATTAGTAAAGATTACCCTACTAACAATGTTTTAATTCACAAATGCAGATTGTTGTTGGAGGAGGCATCTAGGCATGGGACAATATCATTCAGGCATAGTTTCCGGGAAGGAAATATGGTGGCTCATGTTTTGACAAAAGCAGCATTAATGAAGACTAGTTACAGTAATTTATGTACTTTTATTTCACCACCTGACCTTGTTGTAGATGTATATGGCAAGGATCAGGATGGGTATGTTTATGCTAGGAACTGTTCTAGTGAACAATGTGAACGCTTGGCTGCTTTAGGGAATGATAGTACCTTGCAAGGCATAATGGTAGGTTATCAAGGAATATGTACTAATGAAAATATTAATGGGCTCTAGCCCTCTTTGTTATATATAATATAAGTATGTGTTCCAGTTCAAAAAAAAAGAAGATATTCTTGTTTCCAAGACGCTATTTTTTAAATGGTTTTCCCCTTAGTATTTATAAATAATCACTGAATCTTCATACAACTTTAAAACATTGCAAAACAAATTACAAAATTAGTTTCATTGAAGTGATCGATGGTACGAACGTAAAATATTTTCATATCTCTTGAACATCAAGTTAAAACCCCAAATTTCAAACGAAAAATTAAAAGTTATTTTTAAAAAAATATAAACAAATAGTAACCCATAGATTTAACGAAAATAAAGAAATAAAAGCAACATTATCACATTCAAGGGTCTGTGTACTCTGAACATGATAGAGCTAAGACTCGGGTTAGAACAGTAGAAGACGACTCCGAACATTTTTCGGTTGTTACGGGGTTGCACCAAGGGTCTGCGTTCAGCCCTTTCCTATATGCCTTGGTGATGGATGCACTAACTCATCATATTTAAGGGGAGGTGCCATGGTGCATGCTATTTGTTGATCACATAGTTCTAGTTGAGACAAGACACGAGGCGGTATCAATGAGAGGCTAGAGATTTGGAGACATGCCCTTGAGTCTAAAGGTTTCAGATTGAATAGGACGAAGAAAGAATACCTCGAGTGCAAATTTGGGGCTGAGCCGACGGAAGCGGGAGTGGAAGTAAGGCTTGACTCTCAGGTCATTCCTAAGAGGAGTAGTTTCAAGTACCTTGGCTCAGTTATTCAGGGGATCGGGGAGATTGACGAGGATGTCATATACAATATAGGGGTGGGGTGGATAAAATGAAGGTTAGCGTCAGAGTCCTGTGTGATAAGAAAGTATCACTATTACTAAAAGGTAAGTTTTATAGAGCATTGGTTAGGCCGACCATGTTGTATGAGACCGAGTGTTAGCCGGTTAAGAACTCACGCATCCAGAAAATAGAAGTAGTAGAGATGAGGATGTTGAGGTGGATGTGCGGGCATACAAGGATGGATAAGATTAGGATTGAAGATATTCGAGAGAAGGTGGGTGTGGCCCCCATGGAGGATAAGATGGTGGAAGCAAGACTCAGATGGTTCGGGCACATTCATAGGAGGAGCACTGATACACTGGTGAGGAGGTGTGAGCGACTGGTTATGGTGGGCACGAGGAGAGGTAGAGGGAGACCTAAGAAGTATTGGGGAGAGGTGATCAGGCAGGACATGGAACGACTTAGGATTATTGAGGACATGGCCCTTTTACAGGGGATTGTGGTGGTCGACCATTAAGGCTGTAGAGTTAGGGGAAGTTGTGAATATTTCTACAGCGCACTAGAGTGAGACTAGCGAGTTAGGAGTTATTCTTAGGATGCTACTGGTCAGTTACTGATGCAGGGCTTTATCTGCTGGATATTATTATACCTTCCATCTTATTTGTATTTTCTATATTTCTTATATTGCTGTTATTTTGTTATGTTATGATATTTTATGTTATGTTATGTAGTTTATGTTATTTTATTATGAATCAATTGATAGTACTAATATATCGTCTCTTGTTTCTTTCTTGAGTCGAGGGTCTCCTGAAAACAACTTCTCTGCCTCTCGGGATAGGGGTAAGGTCTGCGTACATATACCCTCCCCAGATCCCACTTGTGGGATTATATTGGATCGTTGTTGTTATTATTATTATAATAACATTAAAATAAGAAAAGATCTATTTTTGGAATCGGTGAAACCATATATCCAATTCTAACATAAACTTAATCAATGCACGTTGCGAGGCTATATTATATTATATTATATTATTAGAAAGAGGTGAGACTAACACAGGGTTAATGATTGGAAAAACCTGTGTTGTCTCAAGGATTTTTGAAAGGGATAATGACAACCTCTTCAAAATTCTTCTTGTCAGTAGTGTTTAATAACTTGGCAAGAATTCTTTATAGTATTGATAGAATTGAAGAAACTCATTACTTCGTTAATCCTTTGGGCGTTACATGCGTTTGAAAGCATACTAATTACCATAAATATTTTTTAAGTACTTTTTTGGGCATTTGCATTTGTACCTGCTTTTTGTGTCACGTTTTAACTTGTGTTCGCTTTGCAAAAAAAACTGTAAGCATACCCGCTTTTTCACATAATTTCAACATACGAGGCTGAAGTAGCACATGCAATCACACAAAACTTCAGCATTCTAGTAGATGGGCCTGAAGTAGCAAGTGTGCTGAAATTTTTATTTGTAATTGTTGAACTTAAGCATAGTAGCTGAAGTTTTGTTCTCTATTTGCATTGCTGAAGTTTTTATTTTTGTAACTGGCGAACTTCAGCTCTAGAGCTGAAGTTTTTATTTTGTAACTGGCGAACTTCAGCTTTAGAGCTAAAGTTTTTTGTTTTTGTGACTGGCGAACTTCAGCTCTAGAGTTGAAGCTTTTTTTTTTTTTTTTTGAAGAAGAAAACGAATGAGGAGAAGCAGGAGGAGAAAGGGGGCTGAAGTTATTTAAAAAGTAGGTACAGGCTAAAAATTTCTAAAAAATGGGTATAGGATAAATGAGGAAGACCAAATGGGGCGCCCCATGCAATTTTTACATTTTTTTGAGCGGTTACATCTGTTTAACCAAAAAATAGAATTTTGACTAAAGCTATAATTTAGAAGAACTCGCGTTACTGATAACCGCAAGAATGAATAAAAGAAAGCAATTCGGATAGCAAGAGTATAATCAAGAGAAACAAGTAAACCAAAGTATATTCAGATAGTGTTTTTTTTAACATTTGATCAGTTCTCTTCCTTTTATAGTTATTTTGAAATATGCGTTTTGCTATTGTTATTATGAGCAATTAAAGTCATTGAATGTCACGTTACATAATTATTATATTTAAGACAGATTCTTTAACGTTTTTGGTATTTAATGCTCATTAAATACTGTATCTGGACTCTCGTGCGTTGTAGATTTATTCTCTTTGATTCTTGAGCTTACATGACTTGAACAGGTACGGGCATTAACTTCTTTTTGAATGATCGCTCGTGCCTCTTCCTTTGCTTTCTGCTCGTATCTATTGTAACTCGTGCCTCCTTGACAGCTGTAATTCTTTGACCAGTCTGTGTGTCTTGACACGTCATCTTCATACCTCTTTAGTATGTAAACTCAATTTTTCTCAATAAAACATCTTCTTTTTAAGAAGATGACTTTTGGATTATTTAGTATCGGAGATAAATAAAGAAAAAGGTAAAGAAACCCGAAAAGAAGAAAAAAAAAAGATAAATAGGCTCCTTGACCATAAAGATATGCCATTTCAATATTTTTTTCATATATATATAGGAAAGTTGAGAAAGAAATTCTCTTTCAAGCCTAAAAATAGTGAAATTTACGAATTATGTTTGGTTAATGATTATTCGATGTAACGATGAACATAAAATAATAAGAATAAGAAGATGCAAATATTACATATATGAGCATAATTTTGTGTGAGATTTCAATCTTTGTCAATGAAAATAGAGAAATACTTAAGAAACAAAAAGAAAGAAATTTTTCTTTGCACACGAACATTTTCTTTATTTTCTTCATTGCCACAGGCATGTGAACTAACAATCTTTCAGTATCCGCTATAAATTACAAGAATATTTACATATTTTGAATTGTTAGACAAAAGATTAGATAGCCTAATTAAGTAAACATAAAAACTTCTTATGGTTTCTCAAGTTGAAACTAACTTTGAAACATAACTGTATTAGCACAACTCAACATTTCCTCCTAACATATAATTTTACCATTATGCCACAGTACCACTCTCCCATTTTTCAAAATCAGAACTTTATTCAACTCCTGTTTAAGCAAATGTTCAAATTTTATTATCAACAGAAAAATAGTAATTATAGTATAAAATTAAATCTATGTACACCAACCAAAGAATGTCCCATTATGCAACTTCTTTTCAATTTCACAGCAAATGCTAGGTAAATCAGCATTTATTATTAGGGAAGTAAGGTTTTGCCTCTATTTTAAAATCATTGAATTTCATAAGCAGTTTCTAAAATCAAATCAAGTCAAATTCCTGAACAGACCTACTCGGAAAAAATTGTGAATTTTATAAATAAAAAAAAACTAATACAAAAAGGAGTAGAAAATAAATTCCGAAAGTGAAATTAACCAAAAAAAGAATATATTACCCTAGAAGAAATGCATCCAATATTAAGGTAGATACCACTAATTGTACGATGCTCCTTGATATTGATGGCATATCGCGATTTAACAAAATTTAGCAAACACTCGGTAAGAAGCAATTATGGAACTCAAAAGTATAAGCTTTTTAACAAAAACGTTGGCATATCTTTGCCTGGAAAAATGCGTACATTTGAAATGCTAGAAAGATGCACGTACAAATAAAGTTAAACTAAAGTAAATAACATCATTAGTTGACTTGAATTCACTATAGGAGACTTCTTATCTTTTTATCTCCTAGTTTTGATACGTTACAAGGCACATTAATACAAATTAATTAAAGGGAAGAGGAGAAAAACCATGACGTCAAGGAATTTAATATAGACTTTAGGCTTATTATATAAGCTAAACTAATAGAATGGACGAGGAAACTAATCAAAAAAAGGAGAAAAAAGAGAATAAGATTCTTGGTTTTAGGGAGTGCCAAGTCATCTTTTCGATTCCCAACTTTATATATATACTAGTAAATGTGCTCGCGCGATGCGCAATCGGATATAATACCCGTGAATTTAGATTCTATCTATTAAGAAAATTCAAAACATATTAAGAATATAAAAGGCTCAAACTAAATTTAAATTTTGATAAATTTCATCTTAAGACTATTAATTACAGAAATAAAAATATTTAAATTATAATTCTTGGTATATTAAAAGATGTAAATATATAAATGAAATACAAACTTTTATATTAGGAGAACCGTTGCCTCTTGCCCTGTCAAGATAAATCTAATACCTTTCTTCTTTTTTACCTTATATTTAAAATAAATAAAGTTAAAATTCTATTATAAATATGTAAAAGTAGATTGTATAAATTTAAGTATCTCAAATTAATACTTATGATGTAACCTAGACATAAATTTAGAATACAATTGAAGCTTATCTTACGAAAACAAACCCTTATGTTGCAAGGGTATCAGATACAACAAATAACAATATGTAAAAGTAGATTGTATAAATTTAAGTATTTTAAATTAATATTTACGATGTACCCTAGACATAAATTTAGAATACAATTGAAGCTTATCTTGACGAAAACAAATCCTTCTGTTGCAAGGGTATCAGATAAAACAAATAACTTTTTTTAGTAAAAAGAAGTGTGTGATTTTATTTTTGGGTAGGAAATTTGTTTACGCTTACCCAAAAAATTAGCTCTCTGGTGGAAAATGTATGCTCTAGCAACCATTCGTTTGGCTCATTACATAATCTTATTTAAAATAAAACTATAATGATCTGTATGCACAAAATATGGATGCATGAATTGAAGGACTTGGAAGGAAGTGGACCTTATCAATGAAAATTGCATCTATATTTTTTTATATGTAAGAATTACGATTAAAATAAAAAGAGATAGTCCCAGCAGCCCAACAAAAAAATGCATAAAGTAAACGTAGAGTATTTAACCGGTGATGCCTTTTGGCAACTTCCTTCATCTTCTTATTGTAAACTTATGTGGGTATTTTATTGTTTTATTCATCACATACTTATAAAGACCTTAAGTTTGATTGAATTAATAGCATTTGACGTAGTTCAGGATTCTGAATAGCCTCTCTATTTACTTATCGGTAGAGGAAATACAACTCCTTCATAGAGTTTGTTAAAATTCAAGAAACGTTACAAAATGAGTTTATTGTAGTACTGATCTCCGCACTAAACGTCAAATTCAGAAAATAAAGTTTCTTCTTTTTTATTATGTCAAAAAAAAAACAGCCAAATTAAACCAATATGAAATGAGCCAACCACAAAAAGGGAACAGGAAAAGAAAATACACCACAAGAGTCTTGTGTTAAGCTTATCCCTTCACGACTTGCCTCACTATTGTCAATCATTCTCACTTCTCATTGCGATGCGTCTTTTTATTTTGTGCTTCATCTAGATAAAAAAGAAAGAATAAAAATAGTCAACTTTTACTATGTTTTATAAACTTATAAGTTATAATAAGCAGAACATATGGAAAAGAAAGAAAGAAAGAAAGAAAGAAAGAAAAAGTTGAAATTTAGAAACGTCCAATAAGAGCTTTGTCTTTCTTTATTTTGTACTTCCTCTGCATCCCACAAAACTAACCAGAGTAGTCAATTTTTACTATTCTAATCATAAAATTAGTATAAAAGTATAATAATACATATAAAAAAGAAAGCAAGACTTTGTAGTTGCAAAAAGTTTCAAAGAGAAGCCTTCCGTTGACAGAAGAAAGCAATGCAGTTCCATTGAATGTTAGGTGCGCTTAAATAAATAGGAACAAAGAATGGCTAGTGATAGTAGGTGAATTTGACTATAATCATGCTTTAAATAATCACATTCTTATTTTTTTTGATAATAAATATAATAACAAAATGCTCTTATTAGTGTTTTTCATGATTTGTAGGTGACAAATGGCTAAGGAAGGCTAAGGAGCAGTTTTGGAGTCAAAATTGGAGAAAAGAGGCCAAATTTGCAAATTTCCATTGAAGTCACATCACACCAGCCCTTAGGATTCAGAGGGACTGTTTGGCCGCGGTTCTACCGCGACCGCAGCAGAACCGCGGTGGAAGGCTGCAGCGGAATCTCAGAGAATCAGAGAGGTTGATTGGCCGCAGTTCTACCGCGACCGCGGCAGAACTGCGGCAGGCAACGAAAACTTCAGGGGTCAAAGTGTAAAAACGGTATTTTTTAGACCTAAACCCTACTTAAAACATTAGACTTCGCCCAAAGGAGGCATGTATTAATTTTTAGAGTACTTTTGCAAGGGAAACTATTGTGAGAGATTTCTCCAAACATCTTTCTTCTTTTCTTTTGATTTTTGTGATGAATTCTATTCTAGTTTATTTTCCCATAGCCATGAGTAGCTAAATCCCTTGTCTAAGGTTTTGATGGAATCTATTGGGTGATGAACTTCTTGTTTATGTGAATATAAATTGCTAGTTTAATTTCTATTTGTTCAACTTCGTGTCTATTGTAGTTAATTGACAGGATCCTCAATTAGTTGTGCCTATTTAGTGTGCATAACTTGGAAAAGAATGCATATTTAGGTTATTGTTGAACAACACCACTCCTAGATTATTAGAGAAATCTATAATTGCGGGTCTAAAGGAGGGATTAGGGATAACGAAGTCTTGGGTGTAATCTAAAGTGAATCGTGCTAAATAAAGTAAGCTAGTGTATCTCGGGAGAGTGCAATAGTAAATTACTGTGATTACTCGGGAGAGATTTACAGTAAGATTAGCGTTTATGGTTGATAGAGAAGTATTGGTAAATTTGTATGAGCATAAACAGAAGGGATTCCATCAATAGGGAAATCATTACCTTAGCTTTTTCTCATTATTGTTTACAACATATTTAGTTTATTTTACAGTTATTTAGCTTTCTGCAAAAGTAGTTATTAAAGAAACACTCAACTGAGTTTTGAATATTTGGAAAGCTGATTTTGAAGAGTTAGTGGGTCTGAAGATAGTAGTTGATAGGTTAACTCTCTGAGGATTCGACCCCGAGCATAATACTTGGGTTATATTTGTAGCGTCCGCAGAGTCCTTTTTATAAGGAATAGTTGGGCGTGATCAAATTTTGGCACCGTTGCCGGGGAGTTAACGGAATTATCAATTGCCATTGACAGAAATACAAATATTCTTATTGTAGTCAGTTTTCTCTCTACCCAGCTTTTGATTGAAAATTTGACGGTTGTTGACTTGGTTGCTTAGGTGCATGCCTAGAAAATCTACGAGGACTGGAGAACTACTTGAAGGACTTTCAGACCCAGAGCAAACATTCTGGGAATTGAATCGTGCCAACAAACAAATTCAACAATCCCAACAGACATTAAAAATCAAAATTGATATGGGAGACGTGAACGATCCCAATGGAAACGGTAGGAATCAGCAAGTGGGTTTAAATGCTAGGGAAGAGGCACCTCCTATGCCTGAGGGTGCACTATATGACTGCGCACAACCAACTGCTGATAATTTGGCTACTGCTATTGTTGTGCCCGCAATACAAGTTGAATCGTTCTAGATTACAAACAATATGCTACACTTGTTGCAAAACAAGGTTTTCTGGGACACAAATAGAAGATCCTCAGCAGTACTTGAAGAACTTCCTATCTATATGCAAAACACAAAAGCAACCCAACGTGACTCCAGAAGCAATCAGGCTATTATTGTTTCCATTCTCGGTGACAGAAGCTGCACAGGTATGGCTTAATTCACTCCATATCAACTCTATAGAAACTTGGGATGAATTAGTCAAACAATTTCACAACAAGTTCCACCCGCCTAACAAAACTGCTCAACAAATTGATGAGATTGTGAGCTTCAAGCAGAAACCAATGGAGACTTTACATGAGACATGGGGCAGGTTTAAAGGAATGTTGGTTATGTGTCCTCACCACGGTGTTCCAGAACAGATGTTGGGACAAAGGTTTTACATGGGGCTGTCTGATAGCATGAAGAATATTGTGGAGGCCTCAGCAGGTGGGGTGTTCTTGAGCAAGACTTGGAGAGAAGGTCAAAATTTGCTGGACAAAATGGCACAGAATTCGGGATGGACAACTAGGAATGCACCTATCACTCCAGTGGTGCACTCAGTGCCTCTTGATCCTTCGAACACTATGGCTAAAAATATGGCGACTCTCTTGACACAGATGAGAATCCTCACCAAAAAGGTGGAGGAATTAGGAGTTAAGCAGCAGGTACATATAGTAGATACTACCAATGGGGGCTTTTGCACATCTTGCATTAGCCAACCAATTGGTAATCCGTGGAATGCTGAGCATGATCATCATCATCAACATGAAGATATGAACTACGTGGCTAACTATGGGGGTCAGAGACAAGCAAAT
>MU681606.1:35516-84709 GCA_026770625.1 Nicotiana glauca
TTAGGAGTAGTGTAAAACTTTAATTGTTGCTTTATTTTATGTTGACCTTTGTTGTAGTTGATGTTTATGAAGTTGTTTGGTGCCAAATTGCTTGGGTCTCCATTATTATTTAATTGTGAAGTTGTTTTGGTGGCTTGGAGGCCTAAAATATATTTTTGTGGTGTAGTATGGTGTTGGGCCATGTGTTGGTCGAAAATTGGCACTGTGTTGTACATTTTTGGGGTATTTTATACCCACACTAAGTTTAGGAGTATTGTAATTGAAGGTTGATGTTGTTGAATTGATTGGTGATATTGTTGTAGTTGATGTATGGTATTGTTGTAGTAGTGTATGGTGGTATTGTATCTCATGTATAACATTGAAAGGTGTAAGTGTGGGGTGTATTATGTCGGAAGTGGTAGGAAATTGTGGGGCTATTGTGGAAGTGTTGTGAATGAACTGAGGGAGCGTATTTACTTTCATCGGGTGGTGAAGTCTGAGTAACCATCCGATTTGCTATTGTTCAGGGCATATTTTGATAGTTTGCTTGATTCTTTGCAGGTCATATGGCTCCCAAAAGATCAAGGCAGTCAGCAGGGCCTTCTAGGCGCCCTACTTATGATGAGTCCCGGTTCGCATCGGAACTGGCTGAGGATGATTTCCATGCCAAAGCTACAAAGAGTTTTCTTCATGAGATTCTGATCGACCGGGTAGCCATCCGTGCTGAAAGGGTGGATATGTATGAGGAGGTTAGGAGGCGGGAGATGGAATTCCTATTCGATGACCCCACCCCTATTAACAAGATGTTAGTTCGAGAATTTTACGCCAACTGCTCATTCCACATGAATAGGGAGGTGACTGTTCGTGGCAAAATAGTCAGTTCCGACAATTCGACAAGTGTTGAGGCTACCTCCATTCACCAGTGATATAGACTATTATCATGATAGGCCAAATGTCACATGGGAGGTTATGATAGCTGCACTATGCACAGAGGGGCGACCAATTTGGACAAGGGACCAAATCACCCTCAACTCTAGCTCCTTCACTCACTTGGCCAAATGTTGGCTAACTATTATCTGCAGCAGATTCCTGCCATCGAGTAATACAACGGATGTGAACTTCAACCGGGCAATACTGACTTGGTGTTTTGTCACTCAGAAGGAGTTTGATCCAGCCCGGGTAATTGGAGATGAGATGATACTCCGGGGGCCACTGCAGACAAAGGGATTCTATTTCCCTTCATTGGTAACCACATTATGCTTAATGAAGAATACACCCACATACCCAGCCGATGGAGATTTTCCACCAAAAGCTCCATTCAAAGCCTCTGGAATCAGGGTGGGCCGGGGTGTCAGAACAACAATTGACATTGATGACGAGGATGATGACCCGGTCCCTGTTGCTCCATCCAGGAGGTCTACGGACAGTGCTGGTCCTTCTCGGCACACACAGTATGGGGTTGGCCTATCAAGATCACAGTCCACCAGACCTGTGCTAGGGTCTTTGGAGGAAGAGGTAGCGGATCTCCGCTCCTCGGTGGACGGATTGCACATGAGGATGGATGCTATGTCCTAGAGGCAGTCCAGGACTGAGAGCCAATTCATGGCTTGGTTTCGTGCATTGAGGAGAGCCTGCCATGTCGACCCCAACACTGTCTCCGACTCTGACTGAGTCTCAGGGAAGTCTTGTAACCCTTATGCTCTTTACTTTGTTTATATGACATGGGGACATGCCATAATTTTAAGTGTGGGGTGGGAGACTTACTCTATTTGTATGTTGTAATATATATAGATGTAATGTTGTGTAGAAGTTAGTGTTGTATATATTTGCTTAGGTCTATATTAGATTTAGCTGACTTGGCCCAATGACAGACACTTGTCGACGGGTCTCTTGAGGGTCAAAGTCGGAAATAATTATAAAAAAAACCCAAAAACAAAGTTAAGGGACTCTTCCTGATGACGGACTACTTGGACAGTACTCTTGAGGGAAGTAGTCCATGTAGAATTTTTTTACTTTATTCGTTTAGGTAGTGTAATACCTCCCCCTTGGTTTTTCTTTTGACCACAGTTCTTTTCCAAAGGTTTTTCTTGAATCGGGTTAGGTAGATTTTCCTTTTATAGTTTTAGGATTAGAGGGGTGAAGGTCAAAATGTAACCCCAGATATGCACATTTGCAAATTAAAAAGAATTTGAGAGTGTGGCGTCTAAGCTTATTTGTAGACTCATAATATATGCCTTAATTTTGCACATCTTGTCTTGCTTGAACACTCATATGATTATGTTGATGAACTGATTCAGAATGAGTTACATGCTAAGTGTGTGTGAGTTGTTACTTGCATTATGTGCTTGCATAAGATACCTAGAACTTGCCCTGTGTGTTTGCAAAGCGAAATAGAAGTCGTTTAGTTTTAGAAATGATAGAGGCATTATGCAACCCTATAAACTATGAATCCACCTGTGCATAATACCATAGTGAACCCCTTTGAGCCTGAAGCCTGTTCTTTGATAATCCTATAACGATCTAAATAGCTGTGTTTGAATAAGCTAAATGTTTGAACCTTTACCTCCTAGAAGTACTTGAATCACTAAAGAATATGCAAAAGTCAAAGTGTGGGGGTAGTAGGGAGTTAAAAAAAAGGGGAATCAAGAATGAATGGTTAGATTGATGAACTGGCATTGTATGCTAAATGTTCTAAAAGAGAGAGAGAGAGAGAGAGAGAGAGAGAGAGAGAGAGAGAAGCCAGTTGCACCTAAAGAAAAGTGGGGGTCACAAGTGAATAAAAATGTGGAATAATGATTGGGTTGAGCATAAAGGTGAAACAAATGGAAGTGTGTATTAAAAGTGCTTAGGGAGGTTAGTCACTATATCCAAATATATCCTACCCGTCCCTTAGCCTATATTACAACCTATAAAGACCTCTTGATCTTTGACTGAATGGATCGATTAGTAGAGTATTATACTATGGGCAAGCTTATGGTGTGTCTGTATGGCATGTGAATGCTCTTCTTTGAGAGTGAGTGAATTATTTCTATATATGGTTCCTTGTTGTTGAATTTTATATGGGTGGAACTTTTCTTAGATTTTGTTTATGTGAGGGCATGTGACTCAGGAAGAAAAAGTGAGTCTTTAAGTCTGTTAGAGCAATTAGAGTGAGCACAAGTGTTTCATGGCATGAGAGTCTACATTTGAGTTAGGATTGTTGCACTGCTTAGGTTGAGCATTGATAACAGCGAGTGTGACATATATTGTGGCAATACAGTGAAAAGTTAGGCCTAGAAGTGTGATTTAGTTTGCTCGAGTACGAGCAAAGGTTTAAGTGTGGTGTATTGATAATAGGTGAATTTGACTATAATCACGCCTTAAATAATCACCTTCTTATGTTATTTTGATGATAAATATGATAAGAAAATGCTCTTATTAGTGTTTTTCATGATTTGTAGGTGATAAATGGCTAAGGAAGGCTAAGGAGCAGTTTTGGAGTCAAAATTGGAGAAAAGAGGCCAAATATGCAAATTTCCATTGAAGCCACGTCACACCAGCCCTTAGGATTCAGAGGGACTGTTTGCCCGCGATTCTACCGCGACCGCGGCAGAACCGCGGTGGAAGGCTGCTGCGGAATCTCAGAGAATCAAAGAGGTTGATTGGCCGCGGTTCTACTGCGACCGCGGAAGAACCGCGGCAGGCGACGAAAACTTTAGGGGTCAAACTGTAAAAACGGGATTTTTTAGACCTAAACCCTACTTAAAACAGTAGACTTCGCCCAAAAGAGGCATGTATTGATTTTTAGAGTACTTTTGCAAAGGAAACTATTGTGAGAGATTTCTCCAAACATCTTTCTTCTTTTCTTTTGATTTTTATGATGAATTCTATTCTAGTTTATTTTCCCATAGCCATGAGTAGCTAGATCCTTTGTCTAAGGTTTTGATGGAACCTATTGGGTGATGAACTTCTTGTTTATGTGAATATAAATTGCTAGTTTAATCTCTATTTGTTTAACTTCGTGTCTGTTGTAGTTAATTGACAGGATCCTCAATTAGCTGTGCCTATTTAGTGTGCATAACTTGGAAAAGAGTGCATGTTTAGGTTATTATTGAACAATACCACCCCTAGATTATTAGAGGAATCTATAATTGCGGGTTTAAAGGCGGGATTAGGGATAACGAAGCCTTGAGTGTAATCTAAAGTGAATCGTGCTAAATAAAGTAAGCTAGTGTATCTCGGGAGAGTGCAATAGTAAATTACTGTGATTACTCGGGAGAGATTTACGATAAGATTAGCGTTCATACTTGATAGAGAAGTATTGATAAATTTGTATGAGCATAAACAGAAGGGATTCCATAAAAAATCAGATATAATATACCCTTGCACACCTCAAAACCCTACACTCTAAAAATCAGATCTGCCGCAGAGAATAAGGGCTTCCCCTTTCACATTGAAGAGAGACAGCGGCATCTCATTTTCGAGAACTCTCATTCTCTCATTAGAAAAGAGAACTAGCTCACAAAAGAGAACGAACAGATGAAAGAGCAAGACAAAGAATTACACTTAGTGTCATCGTCATCATTTAAAACATAAGTCAACCTCTTCTCCTTCCGAGCCCGCACCGAATTGGATGTGTTGCCTACACTTTGCTACAGGGTGCATCGCAGATATCCCTAGAAATTGCTACAGGGTGCATCGCAGATATCCCTAGAAACCAACCAAACGAAATTCAATGTTCTGTTTGTGTTATAAGTTCCAACAAATAATTGAAAAATTGGAGTTTCGGTCCATGGATTCCTGCTGATTGTCCTGGTCGCTGTTCTAGTTTCGATGTTGGATTTTTCTTGTAATTGCTGCTTCCGAACAGAAAATATATATTGAAGAAAGCTTCTAGCCATAAGGTTCACTTTTCTTTATTTTCTTCTGCTATATTATTTGCTTGTTTCTCTGTCTTGTTTAGTTATTAAACACATGATATTTTCCTTGGTTAATATTCTTTTACTGCGTTTTGGTCTCCATTAGTGTTCATATATAGTTGATTCTTTATAGTTTGGTTCATTTAGTTTGGATTAAAAGAACATTCAAGTGGGCTTTTAAATCATGTTTAATGGATTGCATTCTTCCATGTTTTTGGGCGTCTGCATTTGATTATTTTATTATTACGCTAATGAGAATGCTGTTTTACATTAGATATTGTGTAGGATGGATTGTTTTATTAAGTTATGACTCTTAATATCTTTAAAGATTAACTGATTCTCTTAGTGATTATAGTAGCAGTATCATACTATTTCTTTCACCAACTCTACTTTCATAAATCACGGCCCTCATCAATTTATTTAATTAATGTGTTGAATCCTTAGAAATCGAAGTGTGCCATTAGTTGAATTTTCCATGGCCCTCGCAAATTTAATAATCGTAGTTGCTTCAGGGCCATTTAAAATACGATTGTGGTTGCGTATACGTTTGCGTAGCATGATCACAATTCTAAAATCAATTTGGAGTATGCGTTCGCGCAACTTCGATCAAGCTTTTATTGATAATAAAATGGGTTATGGGTTAATAATTAATATTAGTTTTCATAGCATGAGGGGTGCCCTCCAACATTAAATCACATATGGCCCTTGCATTAACTTCTCTTGGGTTTGATACAAATGACTATTATTTCGTAGAATATCCTTTAGGACCGTTTAAAATATTAGTGTGATTGCGTATACGACCGCGTAACACAATTACACTTTCTAAAAATAAAACCAGAGTATGCGTTCGTGCAACTTTGGCCCAATTTTTTTTAATAAAATAAACAAAGCGTTATTAATTGTGGACACGTTCGCGTGGCATGATTTTGACGCGTCAAAAGGAAAGAGTATACGTTTGCGTAACTCAATTCTTTAAATACGAATAATTCAAGTGATTAAAAGCGGTAAAAAGATAATTGCACATAGGTTCTAAAAATGAGTAGTTGAACAATTAAGACTAGTATAAATTTCTAAGCGACCGTGCTAGAACCACGGAACCCGGAAATGCCTAACACCTTCTCTCAGGTTAACAGAATTCCTTATTCAGAATTTCTAGTTCGCAGACTCTTTAAAAATAAAACTTCCTCGATTTGGGATTTAAATAAACCGGTGACTTGGAACACCGCAATTTATTCCAAGTGGCGACTCTGAAATAAACAAATAATCCCATTTCGAATAATGTCACTTTAATTGGAAAAACTCCCTTATACACTTCCCTCTCGGGGTGGTGTGTAAAAAAGGAGGTGTGACAGCGTCCGCAGAGTCCTTTTTATAAGGCATAGTTGGGCGTGATCAGCTAGATATCAAATTGATTGGCTTTTAAAATCCAGTGCTAATAACCTTGTTAAATACTGGAAGGGAAATAGGCGTTTCAAATATTTGAAGAGCCCCTTTTAGTGATGACTTTTCCAAAAACGCATGGATACAATTAGGGTGTGCATTCGATTTATCAATTCGATTTTGACCCTTATCGATAATTACTTATCGATTATCGATTTGTACATATGCTTATCGTTATTGTTTCAATAAGGTTTAGAATTTTTCGATTTCGAATTATCGATTTTGGGGGCTTATCGATTCGGTTATCGATTATACCAATAAGAAAATTTGCGGGATCCCACGGAAAGTATATCGCTATAAATACGCCTAACTAATATGGACAAAAAGAAGCTAAAATAAGACGAACACCATTTACAATATAAAAAATTGTGTCAACAAGCAGATGCAACAAAACTAAAGTAAGGGATTAAATGTATGCCACCAACACTCCAACGGTATATAAAAAAAAAATACATCATCACGGCTAATTCTATTTTTCATTAATTTGAACTGCATTCCCTTGATCTTTAAATATGATTATTCCTTAAATGTGGTAGAGGAAATAATAGGGTAAGAGACTTAGGGTAAAGGAAAGGGTATAGATTAGAAAAAATAATATTGTATAGCCGCTTTCAAAATAGTAGCGGAATATATATACATTCTGTATGTTATATTAATCTACACAAATAGATAATTACTCATTTAACAAGCGTCTATAGTATAGGGGTATGCATTCGATTTATCGATTCGATTTTGACCCTTATCGATAATTACTTATCGATTATCGATTTGTACATATGCTTATCGTTATCGTTTCAATAAGGTTTAAATTTTTTCGATTTCGATTTTCGATAACAAATAATCAATTCGATTTATCGCTAAACCGATTCGAATGCACACCCCTAGATACAATTGTAACCTATCAAATCTGTAAGGTTTGGAAAAAAAAATCTGTAAGGTCACATATTTTAGATAAAAAGAAATAATTAAGGGGAAATATGATTAAAAATGCCAAATAAATGGGAGAAGAGATAAATAGTAATCCTAGTGTCACGACCCCAGTTCACCCTCCATGAATATGCCGTGATGGCACCTAGTTTCTACAACTAGGTAAGCCTAATAATGTGGAAATTTAATATAACTTGCGGAATAATTTATTTAGAACTGAACATCTGAAGAATCATGACTGCATATAAGGCTGCCCGGCCTATTAAAACTCAAATGCGGAAGTCTACAACTCAATCCCAAAATCCGGAAACTCACGGGAACCACAGGCTAACAGAAACATAGTACGCTGCTCTAACTCCAGAATATCTAAACAACTGAGAGAAAGGAATAAACTAGATGCTAAAGCTAGAACAGAATAGAGACTCCTGGTCAGCGGACGCGGCAGATATACCTTGAAGTCTCCGTATAACTCCTCGCCTCAAGGATAGTGCACCTAATTAGAGGTACCTGGATAATCTGCACATGAAAAACATGCACAGGAAGGGTATGAGTACACCACAGCGGTACTCAGTAAGTGCCAACCCTAACCTCGGTTGGGTAGTGACGAGGAAGGTCAGGGCCCTACTGAGGTAAAACATAATAAATAATAATATAACGAAAACAGTTTAAATAAAGTCTACCACAAAAATCTAAACCAGACAAATAAGGAAGAACAGTAATAGAAAGCAAAGGTAACGATACAAGGAATACTGCTCTCATCGAGGAATAGTAGCCGGGGATCTCTTGGTATCCCGAGGATCTCTTTGTATCCTCATCATATACACTGGGGATCTCTTAGTATCCCGAGGATCTCTTGATAACCTTAATAAGTATTCCGGGGATCTCTTGGTATCCTGAGGATCTCTTGGTATCCTCAATAAGTATGCCGGGGATCTCTTGGTATCCCGAGGATCTCTTGGTATCCTCAATAAGTATGACGGGGATCTCTTGGAATTTCGATATATAGAAGTGCATGTGCCAGGGATCTCTTGGTATCCCGCACCCTCAATTCAGAATATATCAAATGTAGGGGAATCTCCCGAAAGCCGTCCCGTAGTCCCAATTTAAACACACAACAACAACAACTCATAATCCCAGAATAAATACTAAAACTAGTACAAGTAGTAGAAATTCCTAGCCTAACATGCGTCACAGAGTATAGTCAGTGCAGTTAAATAATCAAGGAGATAAGTCAGCTAATCACTTAAACAATTAAGTCAGCTAAGCATTTAAGCAAATAATTCAGCACAAGCTTAAACTCACAGTCTAAAATGAACTAGTAAACATGAAATCTTAATTTAAATACTTCAAGTAGAAACGGGTTTGCAACAATTAGCTCAAGTACGTGCTTTTCACCTCACGTACAAGGCACTCCAATATCAAGTAGCAAATCCTAAGGGAAAAGGTCCCCCATACAAAGTTAGACAAGCCACTTACCTCGAACCGGTGTAAAATTAACTAAGGAACGATGCCCTTGCCACAAGTACTCGACTCCAAATGGCCCAAATCTATTCAATTCAATTACACATCATAAATAATATTGCAAACAACTGATTCCACTATCAAAATTAAAGCTAGGGTGCGAAAATAGGTAAAATGACCAAAATGCCCCTCTAGCCATCATCTCGGAATCGAATAATTTTTACGTTTTCAGAACCCTCGTACTCCCACGAGTCTAACTATATAATAATCTCTCAAATCGGAGGTCAAATTCCCCCTCAAATCTCCATAATTAGGTCTAAGAAGTTTTACCCACTTCCCATTCAAAAACACAAAATTAAAGGGTGAAATTAAGGGAAGATTCATGGAATTTGGTCTAAATCGAGTGAGAATTACTTACCCAAGTTTCCCCGGTGAAAATCCCTTCGAAAATCGCCAAAAATCGAGCTCTAGAAGTCAAAATGTTATAAAAATGGTGAAACCCTCGAAATGGGTAATTTAATCTGTCTGCCCAGGAAATTGGTCATCGCGAACGCGGAAGACGCATCGCGTTCGCGAAGAAGAAAAAGAGAGGGTGCTCTGGTTACTCAGCGCGAACGCGACAAAGCATCCTCGAACGCGTACAAGAAAAATATGTTGGCCCAGGGGTTGCTCTTCGCGAACACGTGAAATGATATGCGAACGCGAATAGTGGAACAGTGTAACTACGTGAACGCGACATGGGCAATGCGAACGTGATGGAGGGGAAAACAGGGCTACGCGAACGTGAAGGTCCTAACGCGAATGCGTTGAAGAAATTCCCAGCTAGCCAAGACAAGCCTTCGCGAAAGCGAATGGCATAACGCGAACGCGATGAAGGCACACCAGAAGCAGCAACAGCCGTTCAAAAACAGGAGGAAATGACCTGTTGAGCATCCGAAACACACCCGAGGCCCCCGAGACCTCAACCAAAACTACAGACATATCCCGTAACATCATTCAAACTTGCTCCAATCGTTAAACCACCTAAAACAACACTGGAAACACGAATTAATCAAAGATTCAAGCCTAAGAGCTCCAAATTCCAACCAAACACGCTTTCGATCAAAAACCTAACCAAACCTCGCCCGAATGACCTAAAATTTTGCACACACATCCGAAATGACGTGATGGACTACAGAAATTTCCGGAATCCAAATCCGACCCCTGTATCAAAAACTCACTATCGGCCCGGAAACTTCAAAAATTCAAACTTCGGCATTTCAAGCCTAAATGAGCTTCGGACCTCCAATTTACGTTTCGAACATGCTCCCAACCCCGAAATCGCTTAACGGAGCTAACGGAACAAAGTGCGGCCTAGAAACTTTGAAGTGGGGCAACTTGTCTTGAGACGCATTTTCCCTCACCACCAAGAAGCAAAAGGAAAGTTTGCTCCTAATTGAAAAGCCTCATACATTATCAGAATTTTTTTGCCAAAAGAGGCGTTATACCTAGGAGACATCGAAGGAAATGAGCCCGAAATAGCTGTAAATGCAGACGCGGTCAAAAGGAATTATGTCTAGTCTTTCTGCAGCATCAACATTATCCAATTGGGATGACGAAGGTTTCATTCTCACTACCCCAAACACTCCAATCCATCACTAACCCTTTGCGCCGGTTACCTTTCTTTCAATACCCTCTTTTGAACTTGAAAACGTTTGTAAAAAAATATTTCTTTGAACTACGTTCGACTTGATTCCAAAAGGATACGTAGGTAGCCTCTCTCTGGGGTTTAGTCACACCAAAACAAAAATTCAATTTTCCCCAAAAGTGAAACTGGGGCAGATGTTATAATGGTTCGACGATTATCCCGCCTGAACGGTTCCAAAGTTGTAATTCCATCCAATTTCTTTTTACCCAAACCTTGTTCAAATCCTTCCGATAAATCGGTAAAAGATGTTCAAAAGCAGAGAATGCAGTTGTTTAGATCTGATGAATTCAAGATGAGAGAAATAAAATGAGAGAGTCTTATTGGTGAAAAGCTACAGACACCGTAAGGCGATAGTAAGCAGAGAATTGAAAATGAGAGAGTCTTGTTAGTGAAAACTCATAAAGAGCACTATAAGGCGGTGGTGAGAAGAGAAATAAGATAGGTCAATTGGTGAAAACCCGCAAAGGGCGCCGTTGATCGAGAAGAGGGAATTCCTTAAGATCATTGGCACAAACAATAGTCCTGGCAAGGTTACTCGATTTCGAGATATACGCTATGAAAAGTTTCTGCAAGAATTGGATGGCTGCTCAGATCGGGTATCAAGTCCAAAAAGCATGTCATGCCTATTGAAGTCTGCATGCACTCCAGATAAGTCCTTTTTTCCTTCCCCGAAAGGGACACTTTTCTTTAAATTCACTTTCTTGTCATTTGTTTACTTTTCTTTGAATCCCTTTCAGTTTAATTTTCCCCCAAAACAAATACAAAGAAAAGGTGGCAATATTGGCTTTACAGGGTTCTTCTTAACAAAAGTCAAATCCAAAGAAAAGCACCAAGCCTTAGCGGGTGAATCAAGTCGATTTTGACTGGCCACGATGGCCGATGCTCTGAAATAAAAATTATTGAAAATGAAAGAAATCCAGAGTCAAGTGCCCATAAAGGCAGAATAAGATGAAAAGGCCAAGGTCCCACACGGGTGAACCGTAATGTAAAATTTTGGAAGTTGAGGTCCTCTGTTTAGAAGAGAGATCGATCTCCAGAATGCCAACAAGCAACAGAGGTTCTCATCAAAAGATTTGGGCCGAGATAATGTAATTAAAACAATCAAGGTCGCAAAACCAACCACAGTTTCAAACTAACAATTGTTCTCTATTTGAAAACATGAAACAGATGCAATCCAAGGCAACCTTGCAAGAAGCAGGTGTGACCAAAAGATAATGCGCAAGTGCTAAAAATAGCTTTGCAGCAACGATCCAGAAAGGGAAGTCCCCTCCAAACTCTTTCCTGCATTTACTCATTCATAGAAATCAAGAAAGAAACAGATTGAAAAAAAAGTGATTAGAAGAAAATTCAAACAAAAGGTAGCCTAGGATACCTAATCTCCATTTTTATGCTTTGCCAACATAGGTCTCCACTCCCTAGTTGAGTTTATTTTTAGACATAAGGTCGCCACTCCCCAGTCGACTTTTCCAACATAGGGTCTACATTCCCTAGTTGAGTTTATTTTAGACATAGGGTCTCCACTCCCTAGTTACCTTTTCTAATATAAGGTCTCCACTCCCTAGTTGAGTTTATTTTTAGACATAGGGTCTCCACTCCCTAGCGCCTTTTTCCAACATAAGATCTCCACTCCCTAGTTGAGTTTATTTTAGACATAAGGTCTTCACTCCCTAGCCTCTTTTCCAAAATATGGGTCTCCACTATCTAGTTGAGTTTATTTTTAGATATAGGGTCTCCTCTCCCTAGTCGTCTTTTCCAATATAGGATCTCCACTCCCTAGTTGAGTTTATTTTTAGATATAGGGTCTCTACTCCCTAGTAGCCTTTTACAACATAGGGTCTCTACTCCCTAGTAGCCTTTTACAACATAGGGTCTCTACTCCCTAGTTGAGTTATTTTTGACATAGGGTCTCCACTCCCTAGTCGCCTTTTCCAACATAGGGTCTCCACTCCATAGTTGAGTTTATTTTTAAACATAGGGTCTCCACTCCCTAGTCGCCTTTTCCAACATATGGTCTCCGCTCCTTAGTTGAGTTTATTTTTAGACATAAGGTCTCCACTCCCTAGTCGCCTTTCCAACATAGGGTATCCACTCCCTAGTTTAGTTTATTTTTAGACATACGATCTCCATTCTCTAGTCGCCTTTTCCAACATAGGGTCTCCACTCCTTAGTTGAGTTTATTTTTAGACATAGATCTCCATTCCCTAGTCGCCTTTTCAACATAGGGCCTCCACTCCCTAGTTGATTTTAGTTTTTAGACATAGGTCACAAGATTCAAGATTCAAGTCGGAGTCTGCAGGAAGAACCAACCAAGACTCAAGATCAAGTTTCAGAAGATTTATAGATGGGTTTCTTATAACTCTTAGTTGATAGGCTTATGTAGTTTAGCTTTTTTATTTTTCATTTTGGTGTAATAAGGTGTTCATCAAGCAGTAGCAGCAACAACAACAGTGATATCACATCTTCCTGGTAGTCCCAACTACCAAAGCTTCTAGAACTATACTGACCTGATTCCTTTATAGCCAAGGATATGTTGGCAACCTCTAAATCAAGGTTCGGTCAGGCTCTTTCCAAAAATGCTTCTCTTGGAGTCTCAAACGGGCAAAAATCCCTCATAATTGCTCATTTTTCTTTGCCCGAAAACCCTTCATATCTCCGAGCAAAGAGGGGCAGTTGTGAATATGTGATTTTTTCCGTATATAAATTACTCCTACAGAATCCCAAGGAAATAGATTTTTCTTTTAATTATTTTCCATTTTAGGATTTTTGTGGAATTTTCTTAATTATTTGCATGTTTCTGTGCATGTTTAATTTTTATTTAAATCATGAAAAAATACCAAAATATCATGCATTGCATTCATGATTTGTTTTTATATTTTTATAATTAATCAATAATTATTTATTTTATAAAAATTTGAAAAATCACAAAAATAGCTCATTTGACATTTTTTATCTTTTAATTTTTAGTTTATTGGTTTTTCTTTTTTAATTTAAAATTAAATGGTATTTCTTATTTTTATAATTAGTTAAATAATTTAATTTCACATCTTAGATAATTTAGGATTTTTAATTAAGAAAAAAAAAATAAAAGGATTTTCAGAATTGGGTTAATTAACCAAAGACCCAAAATTCGACACAAATCAACCCAAAATTGCACCCAAAACCCAAGCCCAAACACCAGCTAACCGGTACAGTCCCATTTAATCCCAAATGACCCCGTTTCAGGTGGACTTGATTACAGCCGTTGGATTTTATCAATCCAACGACCCGGAACTGGTCGATCCATCACCATATAACTGTCTGAATTTAGGTCACCCCCCCTCCCCAAGACTAAAAATTCATCTCATTTTGCTCTGGTGTATCTCACCCCCACCAACGAAACCCTAGCCGCCCTCTTTTCCCACACCGCCTCCACCATGAATCACCACCGAAAATTATCTCATGGCGGTTCCAGTGGTCCAATCGCCCCCAAAATGATACCATGAACTCCCCTTCACATCTCCATTCCAAATCTCTACTCCTCTTTCTTCAAATCATTCCCAACCTTTTCGAATGTTAAATCAAAAAATTCAGTGAGAACCCTACCTTTTCCAAATCGCTTGAAACTCACGCCCTATGATGTTTACCCCCATCTGAACCCCAAACCACCATTAGCCCCTTTCGAATCGGCTTTGAATGTGTCGAATTTTAGATTTTACAATCCTGAAGAACCCTAATTTTCCTTTTTCCTCTCTTCGTGATCTGTGCTTGGTTGAATGGACTTAAAACCTTCATTAGTCGACTGTTCTTGCTATGAACACTCGATTAATAATAGTCAAAGTCCATTTTTGAGGGTTTTAGACGAATTCCCAATTTGACTTAATTCCGGAATAATTTTAGGTAAATTTCCTTTCTTCTGTTCATTTAAAAATTATCATTATTTGTCTTCTGCATGCTTAGTTGGTTTTGTTAGATGCATGTCTAGGTTTCCTACTATGAACTCATCATGTTAGTTTAGTTTTTTTTTTAGTTTAATTGTTATTCAGTTTCCTCCGTAATTTCACTTCGTCCCCTTCTAATTTCTTTTCCTCCTTTTAATTACATCTCCGATTAGTTGCATGTTTAGGTTAATTTCAGATTTTTCATCCACATGTTTAATTTAATTTAAAATTTATCTTCAACTGATTCTACTGTTAAGTTGCATGTGCACAGTTTAAGTAATTTACATTTTTGAATTTCAGGCTAATGTTAGGTTTATGTCTTTTATCCGTCAAAATTAGGACTAAATTATTTCTTATTTTTTTCTTGTTTTAGATTATGTCCATGCAAATTTAGTTGTTTTTAGTTTAAAGTTTATTTGCTCAAATGGTCTTTTCTTTGATCTTTTCGTGTGTACTGATTTTGGCCCTAGGATGTTAGTCTTGATTTGCCAACCGTTAGAAACCCTAGGGACCTAAGTGAATATAGAAATTTTAGATAGAGGCTGTAATAAACAGGTTTCAAAAGGGTAATTTAGGATTTTTTTTGTTATGAAAAATATCAGAATACTCTAGAAGCAGGGGCAGCTGGCCTCATTTGGTTAATACAAAGTGCTGAAACCAATGGGGGAAAACCAGCTGTCCATTTCTGTTTAGAATATGCTCTTATGGATTAGGAATATTCCTTCCAACATATGGCACATTTGATACCTATATATGGTACCATATCCATACAAGAAAAACAAATTTTCATAGACATTTTCCATCAACATTTTTACTGAAAAAGCTCTATTTTCTCTAAAAATCTCATACTCTAACAACTTTGGAAAAGTTTAAAAAATATCTCTCATTCCTCACAAGTTTTGAAATATAGCTTGAAGATAGAAGGTTTTCTTGGTCAATTAGCTGGTTTCTTTGTTTTCAGTTGGTCACTTTGGGGGTCTGAATTTTTTATTCTCTGGGTTTGTTGTACTATATTTACTGCTACTGTTTTCTGCTCCCTTATGTTGTTCCCTCTTGGGTTCTCAGATATTTATTCTTCAATTTTCTTTGCTGAAGTCTCACTATTCCAAGTACAGCTTAGATCTCATATGTAGTTTCCTTGTACATGAGTCATAAAAATGTCAAAATTTGCAAAGAGATGTGCAATGAATGAGTGTTCTTTGGATATTGTTTGATTAGTCTGACACGACCCAAAATCTATTAAGGGTCGTGGTGGCGCCGGACACCACCGTCAGGCAAACCAATTAAGGGTCGTGGTGGCGCCGGACACCACCGTCAGGCAAACCAATCAAAATAGTTAATTAAATTCTCGCTTTTAACAATCTTGAAAACTAAGATTTCTCCTTTAATTTTTTTTGATAAATAAAAAGATCAATACTCCAATTCAATTTAAATAATAAGCAATTAGTACAAATCTTTCAAAAACCATCTCAAAACCCGGTGCCACAAGTGCACGAGCATCTAGTGATAAAGAAATAAAATACATCACTTGTCCGTAATACAATGGACTGGAAGTAAATGCAACATACTTCCCGCGGCCACCTCGAACAATGCAACTCACCTAGTCCCAGATTCGTCCGTACTGCTACGCCCAGTAGGCCACTAATGTTACATATACCTGTGCAACAAAAATGCAGAGAAGTGTAGTATGAGTACGAAAATAACGTGCACTCAGAAAGTATCCCGTATAATCTCGAAGAGGTAGAGATGAGATAGTCAACTTCGACACATACTAGTGGTCTGATAATGAAGTAAGTAATACATTAAATTATGGATTTCTATAAACATGGTTGTAGTCCAAATAGAAGGAAACAAGTAAACAATTAACTCTTTTATAGAAAATTTCCAAAATTCCTTTTCGTAACTATCCAAATATTTTCAAGCCATGAAGAGGCAATGATAACCTTAATACGTTCAAGGCAACAATACCAGCATGCGCAAATAATCACCGTGGAACGTACGACCTGATCCAACATAAAAGTAGATTGTGCACTGCCGAGGGTCGAACGGCTAGAACCATAAATGCATCTATTACCCCGCTCGCGAACTATCCTGGGACATGATCAACATAAATAAACAAATACCCTGCTCGCAAATCATACATGGGGTGCAGGTATATATAGAAATACATGATCAAATAGTCAAGTATGAATTTATCAGGAAACAGTCATCCAAATAAAGGCTAATTCCCTTTTTAACGATTTAAGAAAATGAAGTTTAATCCTTTTAGAAATTTATTTATTAATTCAATGTTCTTAAGCGGTTCAAGCTATCAATAGGTTCACAAATAATCTAAGTATAACATACTTTTGGGTCCTAACTACCCAGACAACAGCATAATAGTAGCTACGCACGGACTCTAATCACCTCGTGCATACGTATCCCCCACAAATAGGAGCACATAATCAATTATTTTACCTATGGGGACAATTCCCTCTTACAAGGTTAGAAAAGAGACTCACCTCGCTCCGGAGATCCATAACCGGCATTCCATGCCCTTTCGAAAACTCTAACTGATGCACCACGCTCCAAAACTTGCCAACGGTTACGCAAATCCATTATTATATGCTCAAATATTCATTACAATCAAATTTATAAAAATTCCTAACTCCGATCGAAAAGTTGACCAAAACGCCCTCGGGCCCACATGCCCGAATCAAAAAAAATTCGAAGATAAAGATTACCCATGACCTTAGAAACTCAAATATATAATTTTTACTAAATTTCATACTCAATATCGTGGTCAAATTCTAAGAAATGCCAATTTCTATGTTTTCCATCAAAACCTCAAATTTTCCATAATTTCCATGCCTAAATCCATTTATAAACTTTGTATTTAATTCAAAACTAGCATAGATTACTTACCTCATGATGAATGACGGAACCACCTCCTCAAGAACTCCAAAATCGCCCAAGATATGAGTGAAATTGAGCAAAAATGAATTTGAGCCCGTATTAAATGAACCACACTGCCCAGCAATTTCCGCATCCACGATCTGGGGATCGCATCTGCGAAGGAGGGGCTGTATCTGCTACAAAAGGGGCAAAGGGGCTGGGACCGCATCTGCGGTCTTCAGGCCGCATCTGCGGAGCCGCTTCTGCAGCTAGGGAGCCGCATCTGCGGTTCCTGCCCTGGGCCACTTCTGCGAATGGGATAACCGAATCTGCAATCCCGCATCTGCGGTTCCAGAACAGCAGATGTGGTTATGACAGAAGCAGCAATCCTTCAGCCATCTCAAAATTCCATTTTCGATCCGTTAACCGTCCGGAATCCACCCGAGGCCCTCGGGACCCCAACCAATCATACCAACCAGTCCCAAAACATATTGCAGACTTGCTCGAGGCCTCAAATTGCATCAAACAACGCTAAAATCATGAATCGACCTCCAATCCAAGCTTTATGAACTTTGGAATTTCAAATTTCTATTCTCGTTGTTTAAACCTATCAAATCACGCCCGATTGACCTCAAATTTTGCAGACAAGTCATATTCGACATTACGGACCTACTCCAACTTTTGAAATCGGATTATGACCCTGATATCAAAAAGTCAACTTCCGGTCAAACTTCTCAAAAACCTTCAAATTTCTATCTTTAGCCAAATAACTCCAAAATGACCTACGGACCTCCGAATTCACTTTCGATCGTGCTCCCAACTCTAGAATCACCATACGGAGCTATTCATAGACTCGGAATCCCAAACGAACACCGATAACACTGAAATTCACTTCAAGCCAAACTTATGAAATTTCTTCCAAAATGCTAACTTCCACAATAGGCGCCAAAATGCTCCCGGATCATCCAAGACCCGATCCGGGCATACGCCTCAGTTAAAATCATCATACAAACCTGCTGGAACCTTCAGATCCTGATTCCGAGGTCGTTTAATCAAAAATCCTATCCTAGTTAATTCTTTCAACTTTAAGCTTCCGAAATGAGTATTCTCTTCCCAAATCAACTCCGAACTTCCCGAAATCAATTCCGACCACGCGTACAAGTTATAACACCTGAAATGAAGATGCTCATGGCCTCAGACTGCTGAACGATGCGCTAGCACTCAAAATGACTGGTTGGGTCATTACATTCTCTCCCACTTAAACATACGTTCGTCCTCGAACGTGCTAAGAGCTGTGCTGGAGTAGCATGAAATCACTATTTGACACCTCATGCACCTTCCCGTGCTACCACAACTCAATTGAGCTTATTAGCTCGATCACTTCTGCGGATATTTCCTTTTATTCAAGCAGATAAGCCTTAGAGCCTAATTCCAACATCCAAAATTCTATGCCCGACCTGTTTCCAACATATGCTCACCATATCAATAACTACACGTAGCCCTAAAACACGACTGCATACCTTAGCTGAATTCACAACTTGCCCCATATTACTCATAGGACCACAATAACTTTCTCTGATCAATTTAATCGAAATTCCACGAATATGAGGCTCCCATTGCACCTCATGACCTACATAGGTCTTGATCTAATTCTTGCAATACCGCCACGACAGAAGAGATGTGCGGAAGATCATAATCAACTGCCGAGCCAGCCAATCATTGAGTCTATACTTCTGACAAGAAACATTATCACATTCTGAACCAAATAATGATCTATGCTCCTTAATATATTTCACGTAATCAGATTGCACTGATCCTAAATCCAACTATCTCGTCTCACCCAGTATGAACTGCTCAAGCAATAAGCTATCCCGACATGACCAAAAGTCTCATATGATGCCACAAGGTGCCAATAGGCTACCGATTCGAACGTGATACAAGGAAGAAGAAAAATGATCTATGAAAAGGAGATCCAATTACCCCGCTCGCGAATCATACCTGCGACATGGGCAACATACTAAACAGACACCCCGACCATTCTTCCATAAGGAGCGCTTGCTGAAATGAACACAATTGGCCTGACATAGAGCCCAAATCCACATTTAAATCCATCCACCGACCTTAAGTCGATCCTGATCGTATCAAACTAAGCCAATAAACCCTCGAAGGTCCATACTAATTTCCCTCTTCTCATAACACAAGAACACCCGTCATAACCGGAGTACTCATCCATAGTCCACAATTCAGTAACTGAGTGCCCTCCAGGCATATATCCTCAATTTATCGATATCATCACAAATCTCCATACTTGGTTTAAATCTTTATCAAGCAAGTGACCACATGTCACACTTATACAACCTTTATGTGGGACACACTCCCACAATCTATTATAACAAATAACTGGGTCTCACCCCCAAACCACCGGCAACACTAATGCTGAAAAGCGATCGAGAATCATTAACCATGATACAAGCCCCTTTTTTTCAAAACACCAATATCAGGTGACGCTGAAGACAATACCAACTTACTTTAAACATCGAAACTCCTTTCCTGCTCATCCGAGCTCCTGACATCCTTGTCCACGCCGAACGGCAACCTTGATCTTTCACTTCAAATCCCATACTAGTCACTGCACCCAATATGCCAACATATGATAGAACATGATTCATATCATAACCCCGGAACCACTAATAGGTCAACATTTCATCATATAAAAGCTTTTCACTGAACTCACTTCAGGAGAAACATAGCAACACACAGGAAAATTCTTATAATCGTGGAAATACGCAAATCTCTAAGTGGTGGTCTAGGCACCCTAGCCCTTCCAGAATCCACTTCCACATAACAAGCCATAACAGTAGAATGCTTCTGAATAATATCAATTACGGCCGTTGACAAGCCTCATACACACCACCGCAGATCACTTGCAAAACTTAATCACGCTGAAAAAGCTGATCTCTACCACCAATATGCCAACTAAATTGCGGCTAACCAATCTATCTCCTTTCGATTTACCATGATTGCCTTAGAAACAATAACAACTCCATTCAACGCTTACCACACTCTATCTGCACTCGTCCCGAGTGACCTTGAATCATGAGACCATGCTGTCTCAAATCCCACGAACCATTTCATACCTCTCAATTGCTACATCGCAAGCCAAAACATCACAGAACATTCTGTGCCTCTTCTCATAGGTTGCTAACAAGCTTGATTCTTAACCGTACCTAAACGCTCAAAATCATCAGGCATCACACCTCATCTTGTGAATTTACCATGACCGTTGTTGAGAGCCACCCGCTCTGGCTTGGCCCCAAATATAATCAACTCCATGAGCCTCCCATCACATGAATACCCTCTTGGCGAAGAACTCGCCGAACCACTTCCCTTGGAACTCGCATCTATACAAAGCAAAAACCCTGAATCTTTCCCCCAGTCTGAATGTGGGCCGATAAGGCCAACGATAGCACATCTTTAATAATTCCTTTGCTCAAATTACCACTTATGGTATTTTTCCGTAGCTGAGATAACCCCTCAATATGCTAATAACCAGAAACTTCGCAAGTAGTTAACCATGCAACCCAATCATAGGCGGTGGGACTCTTCCACTTAGTTCGAAGTTACTATTACATAACTCTGGAATTTACCAGGATTCTTAATCTCCTATTGACGTAAACTTGCACAATCAACCGCCAAAATTCCCGATATCTTACTATAGGAATCATTAACAACATTGGCACAACCAATTCCTTTGCTGTATAACCAATAGAATTATTCGCAGAAGCTTTGCCAACCACGCGACCACTAACCTGCTCACAGGGAATAACCCACCTATGGAAATCACTCCCTGTCATCTCCCAATGCTGCTGCATGGGATACAATCACTAAGACATCAATAACCCATCCTGAGTCCGAGCTCACTCTCTAGTCACAAAAGTCCAGTCACCCCTCGTGGACTCAATTAAATGTGCGGAACCATTCTTCCAATTCAAGGGTATATTGTCATTCAAGCAACTCCTTCTCGTTATATCAAATCTCCTGCTGCATAACAGCCCATACTTCAAATTTAATTCGTAGACCCAATCACCAATCACCAAAAATTTCCCCAAATCACCCCAAACTCTTATCAAGGTGTATAGTCATCCTACCACAATGCCCATATGCAACTCTGCTACTCTCCCACTTTGGCGGAACTCATCCCCTCAATCGACTACTCGAACCATGGCCTCTTATACTCGGACTTCTAGAAATTTTAGCCACAGCCTGACACCTCCCACATGTCTTTGCCCATCCTTGCTACTCAGCTACTGCCTTCAATGAAATCTATCTTCGGGGCACCTGAACCCACAATTGCTGCTAACTTTACACCTTTTGGAAGATCATCTTTCTCAAGCTGCCAATATTATAACTACCTATTCAACCCTGGACCACCTTGATTCGAGATATCTAACAGTCGCTTCTTCAATACCGACATGCAATATCCTGCTCAGAGGCGAATTATAAAAGATCATAACATCGACGAATCTAGTACATTCGACAAGGATAACAACACCTCATCATAGAAGAAAACTCCACCACGCTTGCGAATACAAGTCTCATTACTTCCACCAGTCCAAATCTGACCATCCTTAGTTTGATTGCTTTTCCCTCTGCCGGGAATAGAATGCTGAATCTCTTGATTATGCACTGAGTAAACCTCCCTTCAAGTCATTCACTACCCCGACACGTGGGCAAAACATCCTACCATCGCATCACTACTGCGGAATAATCGTTCATAAGCATCATGACAACCTGTGACTAGCCCCCGAGCTCTCAGAAGTACCGCTACTAGGCTGAAACCATAAAATATCATTCTAAAAAGAGACAATAGTAATCCGGTCAGCTATACCAGGAGAAACATCCCGTATCATATCTGTAGTACCATCATAGTTCTTCAATTCTCGATTTGTAACAAACGCTTCCTGTTGCATAAGGTTGAGTAGGAAGAAACAAAGGCATAAGCCTTATAGGAATCATATCGCACGATAAGGAATCAAGAAGGGAAGTACTCCTAACAGTCCTGCAACCACTCGAGGATAAGCAAAGACGTCTCCGTACCGATCCACGAGACTCTACTAGACTTGCTCATGACTCTTGAGACCTTAGGAACCTAGTTCTCTGATACCATGTTGTCACGACCCAAAATCCATTAAGGGTCGTGGTGGCGCCGGACACCACCGTCAGGCAAGCCAATCAAAATACTTAATTAAATTCTCGCTTTTAACAATCTTGAAAATTAAGATTTCTCCTTTAATTCTTTTCATAAATAAAAATATCAATACTTCAATTCAATTTAAATAATAAGCAATTAGTACAAATCTTTCGAAAATCATCCCAAAACCTGGTGTCACAAGTGCACGAGCATTTACTGATAAAGAGATAAAATATATCACCCGTCCAGAATACAATGGACAAGAAGTAAATGCAACATACTGGAAGGGACTATACTAGCTGCAGCCACCTCGAACAATGCAACTCACCTAGTCCAAGATTCGTCTGTGCTGCTATGCCCAGTAAGCCACTAATGTTACATATACATGTGCAACAAAAATGCACAGAAGTGTAGTATGAGTATGAAAACAACGTGTACTCAGCAAGTACACCATCTAGTCTCGAAGAGGTTGAGATGAGATAGTCAACTTCGACACATACTAGTGGTCCGATAATGAAGTCAGTAATACATTAAATTATAGATTTCTATAAACATGATTTTAGTCCAAATAGAAGGAAACAAGTAAACAATTAACTCTTTTATAGGAAATTTCCAAAATTCCTTTTCGTAACTATCCAAATATTTTCAAGCCATGAAGAGGCAATGATAACTTTAATACGTTCAAGGCAACAATACCGGCATGCGCAAATAATCAACGTGGGATGTACGGCCCGATCCAACATAAAAGTAGATTGTGCACTGCCGAGGGTCGAACGGCTCAAACCATAGATGCATCTATTATCCCGCTCGCGAACTATCATGTGACGCGGTCAACTTAAATAAACAAATACCCTGCTCGCGAATCATAAATGCGACGCAGGTACACATAGAAATACATGCTCAAATAGTCAATTACGAATTTATCTGGAAACAATAGTCCAAATAAAGGCTAATTCCCTTTTTAACAATTTAAGAAAATGAAGTTTAATCCTTTTAGAAATTTATTTACTAATTCAATGTGCTTAAGCGATTCAAGCTATCAATAGGTTCACAAATAATCTAAGTATAGTATGCTTTGGGGTCCTAACTACCTGGACAATAGCATAATAGTAGCAACGCACGGACTCTTGTCACCTCGTCCATATGTAGCCCCCACAAATAGGAGTACATAATAAATTATTTCACCTATGGGGACAATTCCCTCTTACAAGGTTAGAAAGGAGACTCATCTCGCTCCGGAGATCCATAACCGACATTCCACGCTCTTCCGAAGACTCTAATTGATGCACCATGCTCCAAAACTAGCCAACGGTTACGCAAATCCATTAATATATGCTCCATTATTCATTACAATCAAATTTTATAGAAATTCCTAACTCTAATAGAAAAGTTGACCAAAACGCCATCGGGCCTACGTGCCCGGAATCCAAAATTTTTTGAAGATAAAGATTACCCATGACTTTAGGAACTCAAATATATAATTTTCACTAAATTCCATACTCAATATCGTGGTCAAATTTCAAGAAATGCCAATTTATAGGTTTTCCATCAAAACCTCAAATTTTCCATGATTTCCTTGCCTAAATCCATGTATAAACTTTGTATTTAACTCAAAGCATAAATTACTTACCTCATGATGAATGACGGAACCACCTCTCCAAGAGCTCCAAAATCGCCCAAGATGTGAGTAAAATTGAGCAAAAATTACTTTGAGCTCGTATTAAATAAACCTCACTGCCCAGCAATTTCCGCATCTACGGTCTGGGGACCGCATCTGCAAAGGAGGGGCCGCATCTGCGGAAAAGGGGCGAAGGGGCTGGGGCCACATCTGCGGTCTTCAGGCCGCATCTTCGGAGCCGCTTCTGCGGCTTGGGAGCCGCATTTGTGGTTCCTGGCCTGGGTGGTCTAAGAACCGCAGATGCGGTTATGGCAGAAGCAGCAATCCTTCAGCCTTCTCAAAATTCCATTTTCCATCCGTTAACCACCCGGAATCCACCCGAGGCACCCGTGACCCTAAACAATCACACCAACCAGTCCCAATACACATTGCAGACTTGCTCGAGGCCTCAAATTGCATCAAACAATGCTAAAATCATGAATCGACCTCCAATCCAAGCTTTATGAACTTCGGAATTTCAAACTTCTACTCTCGATGTTTAAACCTATCAAATCACGCCTGATTGACCTCAAATTTTGCAGACATTTCATATTCAACATTACGAACCTATTCCAACTTTCAAAATTTGATTCCGATCCCGATATCAAAAAGTCCACTTCCGGTCAAACTTCTCAAAAACCTTCAAATTTCTATCTTTAGCCAAATTACTCCAAAATGACCTACGGACCTTCGAATTCACTTCCGATCGCGCTTCCAACTCTAGAATCACCATACGGAGCCATTCCCAAATTTGGAATCCCAAACGGACACCGATAACACTGAAATGCACTTCAAGCCATACTTATAAAATTTCTTCCAAAATGCGAACTTCCACAATAGGCGCCAAAACGCTCACGGGTCATCCAAGACCCGATCTGGGCATACGCCCAAGTCCGAAATCATCATACAAACCTGCTGGAACCTTCAGATCCTGATTTCAAGGTAGTTTACTCAAAAATCCCATCCTAGTTAATTCTTTCAATTTTAAGCTTCCGAAATGAGAATTCTCTTCCCAAATAAACTCCGAACTTCCCGAAATTCAATTCCGACCACACGTACAAGTCATAACACCTGAAATGAAGCTCATGGCCTCAGACTGCTGAATGACACGCTAGGGCTCAAAATGACCGGTCGGGTCATTACATAGTCTTTGACTTTAGATAGTATAATGGAAAGTGTATTAACATGAGCATTTGTGTATTTTTTATGATGTGGTCTTTTAGCATGTTGAAATATGGATTTGCCTAAGCTTAAAATCTCTGTTGTTGTCTTTTACCTTATCTCTTTCAGCTGTTATCCATGTTTTTCTTTTTTATAAGTGATTTAGTAGAATGCTGGCCTGGTATAAAGTAAGTAGGACCTAACTTGTAGATTTGGCCATTGATGGGTTAAATAAGCATGTGTTAAGGCCTAAATTCAGATATGTATAGCTGAGAGTATGCTAAAATCTATGTGTTATGATTGTTGTTTGAATATGTGAATGGTTGTGAAGTTTGTTAGCTAATTTAAGGCTTAGTACCTGCAGATTTGGTTGTTAATTGGCCAAATTAGTAGTTTCAAAAGCTGACATTTGGAGGTTGTTGTTTAAACACATGAAAGAACTAAAATCTAATGGACTAACCATGTCCAAAAGAGACCAAATTCTTTGGGATATCAGTTATTCAAAACCTGTAATAGATTAAGTTATTTATGTATTAATAGGTCATTAATGTACTAATGTTTAAGAAGTTTTCACTGTTAAGGTTTGTAATAATTTAGTGTTTTAGTTATTTTTATTGATGTTTGGACAATATCATGAAGAGTGTACCTGGGCACTACTATATTTTTCAGTTCATAAAACACCACAGCTCAATGGGCTAAAGTGGGAGCCCTAATTCGTAAAGGGTAAAAGGGGCCCTATCAAGCTTGGCCCGCAAATTGAGTATGAACCTAGGCCATTGGGCCTGGGTCCTAAACGTAAGTTCAGATGTTTTTTTCCTTTATCTATATATCAGGATTCAAGTATGTGCTCATCTTGTCTTGCAAATCACGTATTCAATTTTCAAATGGAATGGCAATTTTATTTCTAAAGCTTTGATTGTATTTTGATTAGGAAGAAAACTGATATTCAATCCTTGTTAGTTTTAAAGGTAGATAGGCCTAAATTAGAAAATATAGCCATTGGCTCCACCTAATTTTGATCCCAATGCGGACAGCCCATTTCAGCTGTAGCAATAATGCATAGAATCTTTTGATTTATCAGGCCAAATCGCGTACCAGCTGCTGCTTCAAATCTGATTTGTTTAAAAGCTATTGCTGGCCCATTCCCTTCGTCCCAAAATAAATCAAAACCTTCAATAATCATTTTGCCTTTGTTAAGCTTAAGCTAGTCTCAAATAGGAATATCCTTGGTGGCCTTAATTAATTATGTTTCTTCTAAAACCATTTGGGGTGTGCCATGTTTAAAACACATATCATATGGTCCTCATGAACTTAATTAAAATTTGTAAAATTAAGGTGTGCCATGTCAAATAAAACCCTCTAGGTCCTTGGCCCTCATATAATTAATAATAATTATTTTAAAATCGAGGTGTGCCATCAATTGAATTTTCCATGGCCCTCGACCTTGTTTTTAGTTTGAACAATCGTAGTTTGCTTTAGGCCCGATTTAGATTAGTATTGTGATTATATATACGTTCGCGTAACATAATTACAAATTTAAGTCTAAAAAAGACTCGAGGGAAGCGTTCGCTCAACTTCAACCAAACTTTCTTAATAAATCAACAAAATCATTATTAATCATAGATATGTTCGCGTGACATGATTTTGACGCGCCAAAAGAAAAGAATATATGTACTCGTAACTCAATTCTTTATTTACAAATAATTCAAGTGATTTAGAAGCGGTAAAAAGATAAATGCACATAGGTCCTAAAAATGAGTAGTTAAACAAAATAAGCCACGTAATAATCACTAAGCGACCGTGCTAGAACCATAGAATCCGGGAAAACCTAACAGAATCATACAGAGCCAAGAGCTTCAAAGTCGAGAGCGAACAATGCTACGCTCTGAAGGCACAACTAGAGGGAGACATACAACATTTGCAAGAACAGAATCATATAGCCACCCGGGTCTTGGAGGCTAGATCTCAGCAGATTGGGCGATTGTTGCAAGAACAAGGCATCATCAGGGAAAGGGTTAGAAGAATAGCCGACTACATTATGGTGAAATGCAATCAGCGCGATGACATGACTAGTTCCATGTTTTTTGCCACAATGATGATCTTCTTTCGCCAGATAATAGATTATCTCTATCACCTCCAAGATGACATGGCATAGAGACCCGCAACAAGAGCAGCTGGTGTTCCTACGACATATTTGGAGATACTGATGTACTCTTGATTGTTTTCTCTTTTTTGAGTCTGTATTTTTATTTTTAAAGTATGTTTCGAGTCTGTTTGAGGTTTTAAATTCCTAGAAAAAGTATGTTCGAGTCTTTTGTAACTCAGTAAAGTAGAAGTTTTATTAATGAAAATTTGGAAAACCCCAAAAATTGTTTCTTTATTTTTCGTATTTATTCCTTGAACTACGTGATGATCTAATTCACGTGGCATCGTGATACGTAGGCAATCCTAATTAGATACGGTCATGATTTTTAAATAATTCAAATAAAAGGAAAAGAAAGAAAACAAGAAAAAGAGAGAAAAACAAGAGTAAGGGGGAGAATTGATGACAAATTGCAAAAGATGAAGAAAAAAGCCCAAAGGAAAGGAAAAGTTGGGGAGATAAATAAAAGCCGGGATGAAACACGCAACCATTGCAAAGCATGTAGAAACACATTTAACTACATAGGTCCATCACACTGCAATGTGCGATTACCTATGTGTTAATTGTCTCACACTAACAGGTTTGTTGTGTTTACTATTGAGTTAGGTTCTATATTAAGGTAGTTGGTTTTGTGGTAATATGGCATCACATCCTTATTTTACAAAATCAAAAGGAAGTGTAGAAATGTCGTCGGAAAGTTATCTGCCAATAGTTCCTATCCTGAAGGATAGCCGATCTCAGCCCAACTTCAGAATCAGCGGCTGCTGAGGAAAATAGAGTTCTACGTCTCCGCATGAAGGAAATGTGTGACGCCTGGTCCAACGGTAGAGAGCTACCGAATGCGATACCTGGTTTCCCTGAGCTACTTCCCAGGGGAAGTGGAACTTCTAATGTCCCAATAAGTTACCCAAATACCCTGTTTGGATATCCTACTATCTCAGCCCACTTTGCTGGAACACCTTCTGAGGTTCGCCGCCGGGTGTTGATGTCAAGTGCATCCTCCAACTTATTCACCGTTCCGCCAACTTCGACTATGGTGCAACCCACTTTTCCTAGGCCTAGTTTTGATCCTTCATCTTTCACCTTCCAAGTACCATCTTTTCCACCAAAACCTACCCAGTTCACCACCAGTTCTTACCCTCAACAACCCCAGTACGAATTTACCGCAGGGCAAGAGAAAACTACCAAGAACCCCGACCTATGATATGGACTTTCAGCCGTATGTAGTAACGAACCCCAGCCCTACACTAGGCCACAATAATAGTTCAACCAAAACCGAGCTCCATTTCCTAGAAATCAACCTCCTCACCAAGCTCAGTATAATCCCTAACCTCCACAAAATAACTTCCTCTACAATGCCCCTTCTCGGGAGCCAACCAGGAGAACCAACTTCACGCCTATTATTGAGGCATACTCTAGCATCTTCCCTAAACTTGTCCAAATCGGTTTATTGCAACCCGTACCCCAAACCAAGCAGAACCCAGATTTGCCTTCTTACTGACTCGGTGCTCGATGTGCCTATCATTCTGGGGTGGAAGGACATTATACTAAAGATTGTTGGACTCTGAAAAGGGTTGTTAAAAAACTCATAGAACAAAAACGAATAGTTCTAAAGGATGAGGAAGTTCCTAATGTGACCAACAACCCATTGCTGGCTCACAACAACGAGCCAGTCATTGGAATGATTTGCGAAGATAAGGAGTTTGATCCTGCTTTGAAAGCCATCATTGCAATCGTTAATGTCAAGAAAATGCCAAAGGCTACTGCAAAACACGACAGAGGGGAGAAGAAGAGTAAATTGACCTCTCAAAATGTAGAAATGGCATTGGAAACCAAAACTGGGGCAGTACCCCCCCCCCCCAAAAAAAGATTCCATTCTTTATCTCTCACGGGCTCACAGGAAAGAGCAAAAGACATTGAGCCCTCCAAGAAGTTTTGAGTTGAACATGGGACCCAAGATGTAGGTGCCTAAGGGGACCTATGTGGTACTAGAGCCAGTAATTTCACCAAGGCTAAATGAGCCCGTGGTTATTGGCCGCGCACCATAGAGGCCCATAACAGACCCTACTGCCATTCCATGGAATTACAACAAGGTGGTAGTAACTTACAAAGGAAAAGAGGTCTTAGGAGAAGCAAATGAAACTACACCAGCTGAGAAATACCTTAACTTAGAGGAATTGAACAAAGCCATGAAGAAATGCTTCCCGATCAAAAAGCTAGTTAGTGCCGAAAAAGCCAAAGAATCCTTCCGCAAAATGAGAGCTGCGGACTATGAGGTAATAGACTAACTTCGAGAGTCTCCTTCATAGGTTTCACTCATGTCCCCATTGGTAAGCTCAGCCGAGCATCATAAAGTGTTGATAAAAACCCTTAATGAGGCTTATGTCCCAACTGAAACCACTGTTGAAGTACTGGAGAGGATGGCAGAAATATTCTTCACGGTCAATCGGATTTCTTTTAGCAAGAATGATTTGCCCCCGGAAGGGGCCGCCCATAACAAAGCCCTTCATCTAACAGTTAAATACAAGGGATATTATGTGAAAAGAGTCATGCTAGATGGTGGTTCCGGAGTTGATATTTTCCCTCTCTCAACTTTGAAAAAAATGGAGATCGGGACTGAGAGAATCAGGCCTAATAATGTATGTGTGCTTGCCTTTGATGGCATCAAAAGTGACACCATAGGCGAGATTGATTTGATTTTGACTATTGGTCCTATGGATTTTGAGGCGACATTTCAGGTCCTAGACATGGATACTTCTTATAATTTCCTCTTGGGAAGACCTTGGATTCACACGGCAGGAGTCGTACCTTCTACTCTCTACCAGATGGTGAAATTTGAATATGAAGATCAGAAGATCATAGTCCACGTAGAGAATAAGCAGTCAATTTATTGAGACCTGTCAGTCCCATGTCTCGACGCTAGGGAAGGTAATGAACATATAATCTATCAAGCGTTTGAGGTTGTGGTCGCGGACCAATGAGAAGAAGGAAGCCCTTGTCTTCAACCCTTTCTCTCAAATGCGTCAATTATGGTTGCCAAGGAAATGATCAAGAATGGTTATAAACCCGGGAAGGGGCTCGGGACATCATTGCAAGGTATCATCGAACCCATCACTTTACCTGCCAGCAAGAAATTTTTGGTGTGGGTTTTCATGCCACAAAAGCTGATGTGACATTGGCAGATGAACGGAAGAGCAAAGGTTGGGTTTTACATCAGCTGGTTCCACATCCCCACAAAACATTCATCAGGCCCAAGAACAATGAATAAAAAGAAGATGAGGCCTTCACGGCCGAGGAAATTGAAGAAATTTGTGGGGCTATGAAGCAAATGTTATACAAAACCCACATGGTTCAGCCAGGAAAAGGCTCGAGCACCGCTGAGGTGCTATATATGGGGCCCAATGCCAAATTGCGAAACAGGAAGGCTACTCCATTACCAGTCATACGGGAATCCCGATAGTCCAATCTTGCCACCTTTTCTATATCACGAGTTATTCCAGGGTGTAACTCGGATGTTTCTTTTAGTTTATTGTCTTTAAATTCCAATGTAAACCCTGTTATCTTCAAAATTCAATAAAATGAAATCAATATTTCATCGTTCATCTCTCTTTATTCTTTCTGATTTTTGTTACTTTTCCTAGTACTTCTTTCAGTACTGATAATGTGGCTTTAAATAACATGACATGCTTCTGGACTTTATGCCCAGATCCAAACACGTTGTCTAATTATAAAATAACGAATCAAGAACCGGAATATGATGAAGAAGAGGCTTTTAGGGAAATAAATCAAGAATTGGAACAATTTGAGAATAAACCTAAGCCGAACATAAATAAAACCAAGCCAGTTAATTTGGATAGTTCTGAAGAAGTCCAAGAAACCAAGATAAGCATTCACATAGATGAGAGAACCGGGAACGCATTGATTATACTTTTGTTTGAATTAAAAGATATGTTTACTTGGTCCGACGATGACATGCCAAGATTAAATGTCGATTTGGTGGTCCACAAGTTGCCGACTTACCCTGATTATACCCTGTCCATCAAAAACAAAGGAAGTTCAAAACTGATATCAGTGACAAAATCAAATAATAGGTCACTAAATAGTTGAAGGCAGGGGTGATCCGATACACCACATGGTTGGCTAATGTGGTTTCCACACCAAAGAAAGATGGGAAAACTCGAGTGTGCATTGACTATTGAGATCTGAACAAAGCAAGTCCCAAAGACAACTTTCCTTTGCCAAACATCCACATCCTCATTGACAACTGTGCCAAACATGAGGTACAGTCTTTCGTGGATTGCTATGCTGGATATCATCTTGTCTTAATGGATGAAGAAGATGCAGGAAAGATAACATTTACAGCACCTTGGGGCACCTATTACTATAGGTTCATGCCTTTTGGTCTGAAGAATGCCGAGGCAACTTATATGAGGGTCATGACAGCCATCTGTCACGCGCCATTTTTCCCTCTTTGCATCGGGAGATTGGGTTTATGACATTTTGGGTATAGGAAAACTCGTTCCTTTTGGGAACTGGGTTTTGAATTTGAAGAGTCGCCACCTAATAATTTAAGGTGCATTAGGACACCTAGAAAGTTCACTTCTAAGTTTGTTTGATAACCAGAGATAGGGTAAGGGTTTCAAATTATCCTAAGGAAAAGGTGTTAGGCACCCCTCAGGATCCACTACTGTGGTTTCTCGCTAGATAGTTCTTTGTGAATTTGGTGTAATTAACATGTAAACAAACAAGGCTCAAATAAGAGGGGATTTCAATACACAAATGCTTGGAAGTGATAAAAGCAAAATAGCACAATCATTTAAAAAAATGATTTTGAAAAGAAGTCATAATGCTTTAAAGGAAAAGAAAGAGGAGGGGGAGGTCCTAGGTTTATTTGTAATACGAATCACATCAATGCAATACCCGATAATCACTCCTCAAAGAGGGTATGCACGTGGTATTAGCGCACCGATCATCATATCCATATCTACCCTTCCCACCCCGTTAAGGTACTAAAGCGTGGATTGGTCTCGACTACTATTGCATGCAATTACCCATCCCATTCCTATCAGTACGGAGGTACTTAGGACTACTAGTCCTAAAGGGAAGGGATATTAGGCTGACTTTGAGGTTTCAAAGGTGAAAAAGCTAAGGCGACATACAAAACACATAGGACTGCACATTAAAAGGGGAAGCACGTAAACACTGAAGGCTCATGTGTACCTCCTCAAGCAAAGCAACCAAATAGCATGACTCAAACAACAGTCAATGTCTGAATCTAAAAAAATACAAAGGCAAGGGGAGTGTAAATTGTTAAAGTAGACCAATTTATTACGTAACTCAAACAAGAAGCCCGAATCAGGCCTGCCTACTGGTTACAGCAATTACTAGTTACAGAAGCGGGCTTAGTTTTATTTGTTGTTATTAACTAAGGTTTGCCTAAGTGTTTGGGTGAGATCTTATAAACATGGCATCTATTACTGATTCAGAGTGTGGCAAAGCAGTAATAAATTTAAAAACGAACGGTTTGAGATCCTATAGGAATGCTTGCTAATCGTGTCAATGAGAGGAGATTAGGTTATTTTAAAAACTAGTTTAGAATAGTATGAATTAGGTTAATTTTCGGCTGAACTGGTTTCAGATTCTGCAGATGATGATATCCATTAGTGCTAATTTTAATTCATGTAGACATGATATCTAATATAGCCGTTTAGATCCTAAAAACATGGTGTCTAAGTGTGGTAACAAACATGCAGAATTTTAAACAAGTCCTATAGGCAGATTATCTAAATATGGAGTCAAAGATGCAGAATCTATTAGAGGACAGATCCTATAGGCATGGTGTCTAAATGTAAAGTTGAACATGCAGAATTTAAAGTAAGTCCTATGGATATGGTGTCTAAATTTAGAATTTAAACCAGTCCTATATGCACGATTTCTAAATGTAGAGTCAAATGTGTAGAATTTATTAGAGGACAGATCCTATAGGCGTGTTCTCTACCCTTTTAATAATTAAATATTCACAATTACCCAGCCCTTTTCCACTAGACAACCCCCAATGTTTATTACAAATTATTACAGACCAAATAATGAATTACATCAGAAAAATTGTGAAAGAGGAAGTTACAACCAAAAGAAGCCTGATCTTGATTTTCAAATCCTTTCTCAGACCTGGGTGTGTCAAAGTTCCCTAAGGGTCTCAAGGGACCCCGGACAGTGCTTGCACCCAAGTTTGCAGAACCAAATAAAGATGAGTGCAGTATGGAAGGACCAGCCCTTATGTGTCCAAGTTCAGAGGGAGCTCATGGGTCCCAAGGCAAGGCTCACACAAGAGGGGCAGAATAGGGATTTAAAACTGAGTGGAAAATAGATCGGGGTAGGGGTGATGGAAAAAAGTAGTAGTAAAGCATAGAATCAATATTTTCAAAAAAAGAGGTTAGGGGTTTGGGAATACATTGTAAGGGGCATATGTCCTTAGGCAGGGATCAGGTTTGAGAAAGCACAACAATAGATGGTGCTGGCATGTCCATAAACCAGCTAGAGAACACAACACATACAGGGGATATGGAGGTTATGACCCCAGGGGGGTCAGGTTTGGATTATGCATAGCAATGTCTAATGCTGACATGCCCCAAACCAACCAAAGGAAATCAAACATATAGAGGATATGGGGGTTAAGGATTCATAAGTGACTAACAGAGATCATACATAAGAAAGCATTAATTCAGAAGAGGAGATGGCAGATTACAACATGCTTAATAATGGAACTTGATTAAACACAAGCATGAAACAAACAAGGGTGAAGGAAATAGTAAAGAAACATATTGTTATTGATGCTGAAAATTAGTTAGAACATACCAGTAAAGATATAAATGCAGAGAGAAAAGTAAGCAAGCGTCCCACAGCCTAGCCTTAGCTTTCATACGGCTAGGTAAGGTAGCAACACAAGTAATAACAGAAAAAAGAGAGAATTTTAGTAGAGTGTGTGTTCTGAACTCAACCGTTTTTATTCCTTGTGTTCGTGTCTTTGAAAGAAGAGGGGTGCAGGGTATTTATATCCTTTTGAAAATGAGTGAAGGAGAGGTAACAAGTAAAATCTTAGTCCAAATATGGAATTAATCAGTCAGAATCAATTATACAAGTGATTCCCTTTAATTAAGGAATCACTATTTAACGGATTCAAAATAAGGAAGGAAATCAACTTCGAGACAGCTTGATTATTGCCATAAAAGAACTAGTAAAGATATTAAGTAAGCAATCGAGTCTAAGTACAGAATATACTTATTTTGGAAATAGATTCAGCAAGGTAAATATTACAATAAAGGGAAAGGAATCAATCAATTCTAAACAGGTGAATAAAATCATGGTTCATAAAAAAAAAGTTTTGGAATCAGTCCCAAGATTGAAGATCAATCAAAGAAGGAACCTCAGCATAAAAATAGGGTGAACAAACACTAGACATGCGAGGCTAAACCTATTTGCAAAAGAAACAACATACAATAGTAGCACAAGGTTCAGTAGATAGCAAGCATTCGAAGCATAATAATCCAGTAGGTCAAGTCACATTGAATCAATAGTGAAGAAAAACAGAGTGTCAGAAGCATGCAAAGAGTCTCCAGTAGCAGATGAGAAAACCTTTTGAAAAGTTAGGTTTTCAAGCATAGTCGAGTTTTAAAGATAGTAAAAACCCAAAATTAGAGGAATCACATAAAGAAAAGAGATTCTGAAACAAGGAACTTCAAATCGAGGCAGGTATTCAAGCGAACAGTTTCAAACCCAAAGACATAGGTTTTTTTCAATAATAGTCAAGCTAAAAAGATGATAAACAAATAAATCGAACAAGAACTTAACCAAATAAGCACTTATCTAACAAACAGCTTCATAACTCGAATGAGACCCAAAAGAATTTAGGGTTTTCAACATACCGACTCATATAGAAGAACGACATGAGCAAAATATAGCAAAATCAGAAACACGTTAAAATCAGAGAAGAGATTTTCAAAATAATTTAAAAAAAACAAAAGCCCTAATCGGAAAAGATGAAGAGTCATTTTGAAAGCAAAGTTAAAGAAGCTTCGAGAAGATGCTTAAAAGTTCATGGAAAGCATATATCTAAGGTAGATATGAAAGGAGTCGAAAACGTCATAGAGATTAGGGTTTCAGAAAAACCCAAAAGCAACGAGAAGGGCCTTGAAGGTTACCGATCTAACCAGGAAAGTAAAAGGTCTGACTCGAATGGCCATGGCTGGCCGGAGAAAGGTCAGGGATGACCGGAGAAAGTTCATCGAGCAAGGACTAGACCAAATCCCTTCAAAGTCTGGTCATGAGACCACATAACCAAACACATAGAAGTTATAGAAGGCTGGTATAGGTCTCAGATAAGCCTGCTTGCTCGACTCAATAAGTGTTCCGGGGTATAGACTCTTCCAGTCCTTGTCATACCCTGTGCTGCAATAGTCTCTTCTAACCTGACTTTCCCTTTCCTCCTGGCCTCAGCTGTATAATCCAAAGGTATAGCTTTTGTATGGAATGACGGCATGGTGGTCATTGGCACTGGAATCGGTGCATCCACATTTACTTCGTATGGGACATGTTCTTTGGGTGGTAAAAATGTAACCTCAAATGGTACTGGTGTTTTTGTTACTAGAGCTGCCTCAAACTCAATAGGGATAGACACATCTACCTTAGTGACCTTAGATGGTTGAATCTAGACTATGATGGAGTTGAGAGTAACTGCTGGATTCTTTGCGCCATCGCCTTCCGCGATCAACCCGATGGATCCCTCGGGATCCCAATCATCCTCTACTTCAATCATGTGAATACCCCCGCCTTTGTGATCTAGAAGGGGGTTGTTGCGGATGTTTGAAGCGTCTTTCTTTGCTACAATGACCATATTATCAATCAGGGACTGTATCTTGTATTTTAAAGAGCGACATTCATCGATGGTGTGTCACTTCATGCCAAAATGTTATACACAAGATTTGTTTGGGTTAACCCACCGAGAAGGATTCTCAAGGGTTGAAGCAGGGATGGGTGTGACATAACTGGTTGTTTTGAGGCTCTCGTATAGCTGATCAATGGGTTCGGCGATGGTCGTGTATTATTTTGGAGGCCTCCGATCAAAATTAGGTTGGGGCCTCGAAAGGTTTTGGCATGCAGGAGGTGATTTGTAATGATATGGTTGGGCATTGTAAGTTTGGTAAACATGTGCAGGTTGGGAATATCTGGGCAGGTAGGCTGATATGTGGGAGGTGGAGGTGACTGATAAGTTGGTGCTGGGGCTTGGTAGGAAGGTGCTTGGTAGTTCGGAGCTAACTGATATGTGAGTGGAGGTATAAGGTAGGTTTGTTATTTGAGGGGAGACTTGGTCCTTTGTGCAACTATTACGGCCCACACGTCCCTCTTTTTAGACACACCACCAGACTGCAAGGCCTTATTTGTGGTTTGCAAGGCCTCAAAGTTTGTAACCATACCGCTTTTGATACCTTCCTCAATTTATTCCCCCAACTTGATGATGTCGAAAAACTTATGATTTTCAATCATCATTAGCCATTCATAATACTGCAGGTCCTGAGCCCGGATAAAGAATTTGTTCATCTATTCTTCCTCTAAGGCAGGTCTGACCTTAGCAGCTTTCGACCTCCAGCGAGTAGCATACTCACAAAATGTTTATGTAGGCTTTTTCTTCAGATTCTGAATGTAGAATACATTTGGCATATTTTCTATGTTAAACCTAAATCTGTCCATGAAATCAAAGGCCATACCTACCCAAATCGACCATTTCTTAGGATCCTGGCTGATATACCAGGATAGTGCATCCCCTTTCAGACTCCTCATGAATAGTTTCATGCGGATCCTTTTGTCTTTTCCTACCTCGACCAGCTTGTCGCAGTATGTTCTTAGATGGACCCTTGGATTACCTATACCATCAAACATATCAAACTTGGGAGGTTTGCACAACCTGGCAGTACGACATCTGGTTGTATGCAAAGATCTTCATAGTTCAACCCTTCGATCCCTTTACTTCCTTCGACGCCTTGGATTTGGATAGTTAGTTTCTTAAGCTCTTCAGCCAAGTTTCTGATGAGTAGATCCTTTTCATTGGACTCAGGGGTGCAAGATATAGGTTGGGTAGAGAGTGGCACGGTCTCCATATAGATGCGATTGTTGTGTTGACTGGGTATGTAGGTGTGGAAATGGTCATTTGCAGAGTTTTGTGATTCGGGGATGAGTAAGGGATTGTTGTTTGGAGTGTGGCAAGTGTTTCATTGGTTCTTAGTGGGATGATTTGGTTGCTTTTGTGGAGGTGTGGTATTTTGGCCATTGGGGAAGATGGTGTCTGGGGTGCTGAGGGAGAAGGATAGGTTGGCCAGATTCCGAACCTCATCAAACTCTTCTTGAAACTTCAACAATTTCTGCTCGAGTTGTGACACATTTTCATTGGGAACCCGAATACCATGGCCATCGGCGACCTCTTCTATTGTGTTCTCCTTTATGATGTTCAAATATTTCATTTTGCCCTTGTTCTTGTTCTTAATAGGACTTAGAGGAGGAGTGGGTGGAAGGCCCTTGGATCTTGTGGAATAAGATGATGTTGCTAGAGTGCACGAACAAACCTTTGGGGAGGGGAATAACAAAACAAAATAAAACAAAAAAGGTAACCAAGTTAGTGAGGATCATAAAATATGTTGCAATATTTAAACACATAGCGTGTCCAAATTTGGGAGCCTCATTATGCCCGAGGTCGGCCTAGTGACAAATTAATTTTGAGAACTTAGAATGCTAAATGCCTCATTTTATTGACAAAAAATAGATGAATCCCAAATTGACACCAAATAAAAAGGAAATGGAAATTACTAATGGCCATTGGCCTTATTACATTTTATAAAGTCGCAAAGAAAAATTCCTATCTACTTGGTCCAAGAAAGACCTTCCCCAGATCCGGCATCCCTGGCTCTATCGAACAGTTTCCTAACTCGCGAAGTCCCAATAGTAGGTATGCCCTGGCTAGATATCTGCTTTCGGTTCCTTCAGCATTTTGGCAATCTTGGACCCTCTTGAGAAACTTTCTCTCCAACTGCACTATGCCTCATTCCAAGTATCCCAGTCGCTTATTGGCACTGACAGCCATGTCCTTCCATTTCTCAATTAGCTTCTAGTTAGACTCTTGTATTTTGCAATGCTTTCTTTCGTACTCCCGGATCCTTTTGCATAGTTGGTTATATTTGAATTGTACCTCGGCCCTTTCATCTATGATTCTGTGACCTCGGGCAAACCCTAGCTGGCCCGGACCATCATGATTATCTTCCAACCACCCTGAGTAAAAAGGAGCACAACTAGCATGATACCTGTCTGGCTCGATGGTATCTCTCCCTATTATGATCTTGCAGTGCCACATTGCTGAGCTTGGCATTTGTAAGGACTATCATCATCTTGAAAGTCAGCTCAGAAATGACTCATCTTGTCAACCCGGGGTATAACTTGCTTTCTATCAGCTTGTCTCATAACTCGGAGAGAGATGTAAGAATATGTTCCCCTCAAACCGATCAGTATAAGAAAAGGTGCATTTCTGGATGGGGTGATGAATTCCTCGGTCAGAAACCACTCGTACATCAACTGGACCTGTTCTTCGATTAGGTTATCAAATAGCTTTACCCATCCTTTGGCATCTCATGCTGAGCAAACATATTGTGCATGTAATTCGTTCGCTTTGGATGATGGAAAGCGATGTGACCATCCCAATCCATTCGCTGAATCTCTTGTCGGTATTCACCCTTTTGGGGATGCTCCATAAGCTAGAGTTCAAGTAATCAATTGCAGCCTTCAAAGTGTTTTGCTCCTTGTTGACACTTATCCAAGGCCCGGTATATTTCCGCAATGATCATTGGCACGATGTTGAATGGTTGCCCACCAATCCCTTCCATTAGTGTCTTAGTTACCATGGCGAGTCTGGTGTGGATCCTTGTTTTCTTCGTTGGAAACACGATCAGCCCCAGGGAAAAAAACATAAATATGAAGACCCTTTGATGAATGTGCCCCAAGGATGTGATGGAAAACTTGTCAAGGTAGGTATGGTAGGATTTGTTGTGACCGTACCTTTCATATAGATAGTCAAAATGGATGTAGGATTCTTTCAGGCATGTCAACTCTAGATTCTTTGTTAAACCGATTATTTTGAGGAAACCCCTACCCTTACGGTTCTCAGGCATCAATAGACCCAGAGTTTTGCAGAATAGACCGGCTAATCCTCATATCTCTTTTAGCAGTGGTGTCATTTCAATATCCCCAAAGCAGAATACATCCGTTTCACAATCCCAGAACAGTGTAGCAGCTTCTATGATCTTATTGTTAGGTTGGATCTCCAGAAAGGATGGTAGATTTCCCAAATATTTTCGGACGAGAGTTTGATCACTAGAGTGAAGATCTTTCCATCAGCTTAGCAGTCTTCGATGGATGTTGGCGACCATGCCGAATTTAGGTACTTCATGCCTTATATTTTTGCACGACAAATAAGGTTAGGCCATTACCCCTACTAGACTCGACTATTTAATACCAACAATTAGCGTGACACATTTTAGTTCTCCAAATAAATGCACAGAACGTGGCGATGTCTGTTTGGGTTTAGGGAAATCCAATGGACTTTGGACAAGGCTACCTTAAAGGATCATTATGTGGACAATATAACTGACTCGGCTAGGTTTGACTATGATGTATGCACAGTTCAAATAGAGTAAGGTTTCTATGGGGTTTTAGACTGGTACCCTTGAGCAGACAACTCAAGGGGGAGGTACGAAATCATCAATTGCACTGATGATCGACTGGTTTTACCGCAAATATGCCTTTCTGAATTTAAGGGGTAATAATATAGGAAGAGTACAACTACTCATTATAAGCGTTGCTATGGTATTTATTTGGCACGAGTGGAGTATGATGTTGAGCATGATTATGCAATAATTAAAATGTAACGACCCGACCGGTCATTTTGAGCTTTTGCACCTTAATCGCCAGTTCTGGGGCATGAATTGCCCCGTGTTATGTATTATGACTAATGTAGATCGTTGGTTTTGATTTTTCGAGAAAAATTTGGAATGAATTTGAAAGAACAGTTTCAGTTGAAAGCTTTGAATTTGAATGGTTTGACTGAGAGTTGACTTATTTGTATATGATCTTAGATCGGAGTGTTTATCATTTGGTTAGCTTCGTTAGATGATTTGAGACTTAGGAGCGTGATCAAAATTGGTTTTGGAGGTTTGGTGTAGAAATTAGCTTGTTTTGGTGAAGTTAGTATTTTGACGAATTCCGGTTGATAGGTGAGATTTTGATCCGAGGGTTGGAATATAATTCTGAGAGCTGTTGTAGCTTCGTTATGTCATTTGTGATGTGTGTGCAAAATGTTAGGTCATTCAGACGTCGTTTGGTTGGGTTTTTTATCGAAAGTGTATTTCGGAAGTTTTTGAGAAACATAGGCTTGAATTCGATGACTTTTGAGTAATTTGATGTTGTTTGAGGTGTTTTGATGATTGGAGCAAGTTTGAATGATGTTATGGGATATGTTGGAATGTTTCGTTGAGGTCCCGAGGGCCTCGGGTGAGTTTCCAATGGTCAATCGGAACACTTTGAGCCTTAAAAGATAGCAGAAAAATTTCAGGTTCAGAGTTGCAGGATTTTGTTCTCTGCGATCGCATAAGAGGTGTTGCGATTGCATAGGAGGATTTTGTGGGAGTTGTTCTGTTGTTCATTGCATTCGCACAGTATAGGTCGCGATCGCATAGCTTGGGGAATTTGTTCTTTGCGAACGCAGAAGGTTAACTGCAATCGCATAGAGTATTTGGGCAGTGCATTGCGATCACATGGCATTTGATGCATTCGCATAGAGTTAATTTAGAGCTGAGAATTTTTGTCCTTCGCGATCGCGAAGGTTTTCCTGCGATCGAATAGAAGGAATTACTATAGCTGGGCAGAATGTTTTAAAGTCATCTTGGTCGCGATTTTGGGTTTATTTTCACCCATGGTTGATCGTTTTTGGAGATTTTTGAAGGAAATTAAAGAGGGATTCAAGGGGATTCGACTTGAGGTAAGAATGTTGGTCTTAAAACTCGATTATATTGTGAAATCCACCTAGAAATTCATGAAAACTAAGCCTAACAATTGAAGAACTAGGTCTTGAGAAATTGGACATTTGATTTGGGGATTTGATAGGCCATTTGAGCACGGATTTGAGAGTCTTTGTATGTATGAACTCGTGAGGAGATAAGGAACGTACTGATGTAAAAAAATGTGCACAAGAAGTGGGCCCGGGGCTCAGGTTTTGGTAATTTTGGGATTTGTGCCCGTTATGGATTTTTTTCGATTGGGTATTGTTCCCTTAGCATATTGTGATGTATTCGCTCTGATTTTGGATAGAATTGACACGCGTGGAGGCCGATTTGCGGGCAAAGGTATCGTGAGCTAGATATTTCACCGGTTAGAGGTGAGTAATGATACTAAATGATATCTAGAGGGATTGAAACCCCGGATTGCACATCATAGTGCTATATTGAGGTGACTTGCACCCGGATAGCGAGCGTGGGGTAGAGCACCATTGGGGATTGTGACTTGGTCCGTCCTAATTGATGATTTTACCACGTATTTGACTGAAACTTATTTGCTATCATCATGATTTGGGCTGATTGCCATACTTGGGCTTCGTGCCAATTATTTGAACCCTTCGGGGATTTTTACCACTATTTCCTCACTATTTTGATGCATTATTTGAACTCAGTCCTTTTGATATCTACTGTTTTACAAACTCAGTCAATTTTACTCAGATTTGAAACTTAAATGATATTTCTGAATGATATTTTGGGCTGAGAACTACTATTTTACAACTGCCCGAGGGGCTTGTGATGATTTTCGGACAAAGTGAGGCCGAGGGCCGTATATGAGGATATGCTGAGTGATATGAGGCTGAGGGCCTGAGATACATTTATATGCCACGAGGTGGCTTGAGTGACGTGAGGAGGCTTTCATTCCTTGTGAGTGATTTGAGGAGGCTTCCATTCCTTATGAGTGATGTGAGAAGGCTTTCAGGCCTTACATTGATATAGCGCTTGGGCCGTAAGGGGCCCCTCCGAAATCTGCACACCCACAGTGAGTGTGGGTACCCATTATTCTAAGTGATTGATACTGAGCGCGAGGGGCTGATACGAGTGTTTCTGAGAGTGAGCCCGAGGGGCTATTATGAGTGACTATGAGGTAGGCCGAGGGGCTGGTACTACTTTGAGATATTGCCCGAGGAGTGAGCTTTTATGTGCTCATCTTGCATACTTACTTGTCTTTTACTTGTTATATTGTGGTATTTTACCCGAGGGGCGGATTTCTGTGCATATCGGCACTAACCGTTTTGAAATTATTTTGCAACTATTGAAAAAACTATTTTCAAAGGAGGTTTAAACTAAGCCAAGATATTTCTAAAGATTTCACAGCTTCACTAATTTCTCAAAGGATTGTACCCTGCTTCTATACAACATGTTGGTTGCTTTACGTGATTTCTTACTGCTCAGTTGTTATTTACCTTTATTACTCATTGATTTGGAGTACTCACTCTACTCCCTGCACCTCGTGTGCAGTTGCTGGTATTTATTCACCCAGTAGTGGGTATTGGTTATTTGGAGGTAGAGTTGTAGGAGTTTAGCAAGGTGACTGCCAGCGTTCGCAGCACTGTTTCTTTCTATGTTATTCATTATTCCTATTCAGTGTATTTCTAGACTTGTAAATGTAATTACATTCTTATAGATGCTCGTGACTTGTGACACCCTGGTTTGGGCTGTGTTTGGGTTGTACTTCCGCTAAGTAATGTTATTAAATCATCTTTAAAATTGTTCATTCCTGTTTATCTATTTTTGAAAAGGGCAAATTGGGTTTGTTGGCTAGCCTTGTCCTTAGAGAGGCGCCACCACGACCGGAGCGGGGTTTGGGTCATGATAAGTTGGTATCAGATCCTAGGTTACTAGGTCTCACGAGTCATGAGCAGGTTTAGTAGAGTCTAGCAGATCAGTACGGAGACGTCTGTATTTATCCTCGAGAGGCTGCAGAACCTTTAGGAAAACTTTACATTCTTGAGTTCTTATCGTGCGTCCTTGATTCATCTTGAAAAGAAACTCTTGAAATTCCTTTCACGCGTTTGTATGCGCGCATGAGCGTTCAGTATCAGATGTGCCTCGATGGCTTGTGATTCCCCGACTAAGGGGCGAGATGTGATCTCTGTGAGTTTGATGCTGGGCCAGTCTGGAGGACTTGAGGCCAGATCTTTGCCTATGGCTTGAGCACTGAGGTGCTGATTGTGTGAGTAAGTGTTTTGAACTTATATATTTGGCAGTGTCCCTATTAGTGAAAGTGACGGTTGAATGTCCATGTGATGAGTATGTTAGTACTGCGGGATGTATCTATGTAACTTGGAAGTGACGAGGAAGGCCTGCAGGATTATAGATGAACTATTAAGCGTATGATTTCCATTGTGATTGGATGTGTAGCTCCGAGTTATGGGCACGTGAAGAACCTTTTCATGTCTCCTAGTTGGGAGTGAAGTAAATTTCATGTTGCGGTATGAGTTCTGACCCGGGAAAACTAAGTGGCTGTGTAATGTGTATGACGGTGGAAGGTGTACAAAAATGTTATAGTGAGGCAAAGTAGGTGGGTTATCTCCTACGGAGTGTTCTTAAATAGTATGATCCTTATGTGTATGTTAGAAGATCTCATGTGTAATTGAAGGGAACGTGTTGAAATATGAAATTTCGGGTTGCTTAAGAGAGTGGACGCAACTAATGCGGGGATGAATGCGAGATTTGTAGAAGATTACAACACTGGAGGATCCGTGTCTTTACAAACTTATAAATTATTTGAGTTTAATCTCACTATGGTATTGTGGCATCAATAGAGTAAAAGGTGTTATAAGTTATTGAGTGTATCTCGATCCATGGCTTCGAGCCAAGTGAGGGAGTCTACTGTGAGCAGTTGATTGCACGGTTAGGTGCTATGTTGGTTACAGTTTGGGGCGTGCGAGTGAGTTAGATATGGCTAGAGTAAAGGAAAATTTTGACAAGGATAACTATGCATCATAGGGTATGAGAATCGCGGAGTGTCTAGAGTGTTGTTGGTAAAGAATGCTCGGTGCATAGATCAGAAAGTTATTTGGTTGTATTAGGATGAGGATTTCATTTTGCGTTATCGGAGTGCCAATGAGGCACGGGTGGTTCTGTTTGTTAGGCCAGGTAATTTGTAGTTTGAATAAGAATGAATGACTTTCGAGAATGGTTCTAATGTGTTCAAGATTCTACAGGAAATAATTGGGTATCTTAAGGTTGTGTATGTGGTTAGAGACTGTGTTTTCATTGGAAGAGGTTCATATTTGTGGTATTTCTATGTTAATTAAGGGGTTCTATGTATCACTATCAAGAAAGTAAAGGTAACGAATTTAGATTCGCAGGAAGTTCTTTAGAGTAAAGTATTCTGGAATGTGGTGTTTCCGGGGATATTTGAGAGAGTATTCAGTGGCTTATGGGTCTTAGACAGTGTGGTCTCGTGCTTGGGTCTCGTGTAGTGAGCCTGGGTTGAGATATTAGGTTACTACAGCAAGAGGGAGCATCAAGTTGAAAATGAATTAGGAGGGAATTTAGATAGATGGAGTAGCTTGATAGTTGACAGAGTCGGTATGGTAAGGATATGATCAATTCTTTGTATGTGTTCAAGGTAATGGGTTCCTACAGGTATTTTGCAGTAATGCTCGTGGGTTTTGATGGCTTGCTTAGCTTGGTCTAGTTAGAAGGATTCAGTCCTAGCAGCTTAATTTGTGCAAACGGGATTTGGAGAGTTCTCGTTGATTTCTGCCGTGGTTGGAGAGGTGTATTTTTTTTTACAAAAATGAGAGGCGTGGGATGTGTAATGATTTTTCTTCTAGATGGGATTAATGGAAGTTCTTAACCAGCTGGATGCATAGATATTGTGCCTCGGAAGGGAGATAAAAGTTTTCCTGTTATCCTTGGATGGTATGGTATATGCGGTATGTTGTGGAGGAGCGAGATTTGCGTGTATGAGGTTTTAGTTCAGTTCTGAAAGAAAGTTCATAACACTCTTAGGCGGCGGGTAGCCTCGGATGATTAAGGAAATGGTATTATTATTTGTAAGTGATTTGACGAGATTATAGGTTTCAAAAGAAAGGGCAATGTGATTAAGTTGATGGCACTTCAGTAGTATTGCGGCACTTTCAGGCTGGATCAACTGCTGATATTCGAGATGCTTGTATGGCACATGGCAATTTTAGAATATCTTTCGTGGAATGACTGGGCACCTGAGGTGTGATATGTATTTGGATGGCAGAATTTAGGGTCAGGTATGGTGATTTGTGTGCTACAGGGAATTGAAGACCGGAAGTCCTCTTATTCAGGCTACGTTGTGGACATAGATCGTGTGCATCGGCACTGTTTAGCAACTACCGAGATTTGAAGGCCCGAATGGATCTTTCTTTGCTTGGTATATTAGATTTTGGATATGATATTAGGTTCAAACTGATTATTTCCGTGTCGTGTTATTCTGGACTATTGCGATAAGATGGCGTGGTTAGCTATGTCGGGAAATGCCACAGATTGAGTGGCGATGTTCATCGGATTATGTCCTATTGGGGATTTTTATATTTCGAAGACCTAGCAGATGGCTGGGAAGGATTGCCTTTCTGATTTGGGGTCTTGTGACGAGTGTCAGTGCTAAGGCTCCTCATATTGATTCAGTCCCGGTAGTGAGGGACTTCTCGGAGGTGTTCCTTATGGCTGGGTATGTCGCTGGGCAAGGTTGTGGATTTTTGTGTTGATTTGGTGCCTTGTATCGTATCGTATAGCACCGACAGAGTTATAGAGGTGGAAGGAGCAGTTTCATGTTTCCTTGATAAGGAGTTCGTTGGCAGGCTAATGTGAGGGAGTGTTCTATCTTGAGTCGGCTTGGTTGGCTCCGAATGGCATTGTTAAAGGAGGTATTAATTCGACCGTTGTTGAGCTTATCAGTGATCAGGGGAGATCTATGAGTTACCTTTCTGTGTTATGAGATGTTATAATTTGTTGGTTATATGCACATATGGTGCGGTTCAATTGCGGTCTCTTAGTGGAATTCAAGCGGGAAGAGTAATCGAGCGTTGCTCAGTGAACGACGTATCGGTTATGTCCTATCGGGTTTCATGGCGTATGTTATTTGTTTCACCGTGGATGTAATGATTTGCTTTGGTTCTAGACATCTAATTGTGTGTGGTTGTCGATTTTGAGCATAGTGACTTGAGTTGTTCCATGTGTAGCAGTGTTTGGATAGGATCGCGCATTGTACCGAGGCTACGTGGGGATATGATCTTTCGGGGTAGATTCATGTGTTCTATTTCTATGATGTGAGATAGGGTCTCAGCTTTGTGTTGTGATGGTACTGATGAGCTTGAGGTACAGCTCTTTTGTTTGGGGTCAATTTTTATGATTTGAGCATATCCAAACCGTTTCTTATTGGTGCGCGAATTATATAAGTTGTGGCTTAGGCCGATATTGATGTGTCATGTCACCAGAGTGGTGTGTTGGATTCGAGGTGATCGTTGGGGTCATTAATGAATACGATCGGATTTGATTTCAGCTTGTTGGAAGGATAATATCGATGTTCGGCTCGGAAATCTGCTGTGGTATTATCCAAAAAGGGAAGTGACTTCATGAATGGCTGACCTGAGAAATGGTTATGATTTATTGCATGTTTCCTTTATCATTGGCAGTATGTGAAAGTGTTGGAATGAGACTTTAGTTGATAAGAGGTTTCTTTTCGATATTCGGTTGTTATGCGCAGCTACTGTGAATAGAAGTTATCGTTTTGAGTGTCTAAGTTATGTGGTATATCATATAATTACACCTCAGGTTGCAGGTATGAGTTATTATAGTTGGTTTGGGACTATTCAGAGTATAGATGCGAGGTTCTAATCTTGTGTGTGATTTCGGGAAGTGAAATGTGGTTCTATGACTTATGGGCTAGACTGGATTGTGTGATTTAAGTTTAAATGTGTTATCGGACCTATATGAGATAGGGTGACGTGGGATCACCCTCGAGTATGTGCATGGTAAGGTTATTCAGCGATTGGTTGGCTTTTGGAACAACTCTATGTACGTTCGAGGACGAACATGTGTTTAAGTAGGGAAGGATGTAACGACTCGACCGGTCATTTTGAGCTTTTGTACCTTGATCCTCAATTCTCGGGCATGACTTGCCCCGTGTTATGTATTATGACTAATGTAGATTGTTGGTTTTGGTTTTTCGGGAAAAATTTGGAATGAATTTGAAAAAATAGTTTCAGTTGAAAGCTTTGAATTTGAAAGGTTTGATCGAGAGTTGACTTATTTTTATATGAGCTCGGATCGGAGTTTTTATGATTTGTTTAGCTTCGTTAGATTATTTGTGACTTAGGAGCGTGATTGGAATTGGTTTTGGAGGTCCGATGTAGAAATTAGCTTATTTTGGCAAATTTAGTATTTTGGCGAATTTCGATTGATAGGTGAGATTTTGATCCGAGGGTCGGAATGGAATTCCGAGAGCTACTGTAGCTTCGTTATGTCATTTGTCATGTATGTGCAAAATTTCAGGTCATTCGGATGTCGTTTGGTCGAGTTTTTGATCAAAAGAGTATTTCTGATGTTTTTGAGAAACTTAGGCTTGAATTCGATGAATTTTGAGTAATTTGATGTTGTTTGAGGTGTTTTGATGATTGGAGCAAGTTTGAATTATGTTATGATATATGTTGGCATGTTTGGTTGAGGTCCCAAGGGCCTCGGGTGAGTTTCGGGTGGTCAATCGGACCACTTTGAGCCTTAAAAAATAGCAGAAAAATTTCAGGTTCAGAGTTGCAGGATTTTGTTCTCTGGGATCGCATAAGAGGTCTTGCGATCGCATAGGAGGATTTGTGGGGGCTGTTCTGTTGTTCATTGCATTCGTACAGTATAGGTCGTGATCGCATATCTTGGGGAATTTATTCTTCGCGAATGCGGTAGGTTAACCGCGATCGCATAGAGTATTTGGGCAGTGCATTGCGATCACATAGCATTTGATGCGTTCGCATAGAGTTAATTTAGAGTTGAAAATTTTTGTTCTTCAAGATCGCGAAGGTTTTCCCGCGATCGCATAGAAGGAATTACTATAGCTGGGCAGAATGTTTTAAAGTCATCTTGGTCGCGATTTTGGGTGTATTTTCACCCATGGTTGCTCGTTTTTGGAGATTTTTGAAGGAAATTAAAGAGGGATTCATGGGGATTCGACTTGATGTAAGAATGTTGGCCTTAAAACTCTATTATGTTGTGAAGTCCACCTACAAATTCATGAAAACTAAGCCTAAAAATTGAATAACTAGGGCTTGAGAAATTGGACATTTGATTTGGGGATTTGATGGGCCATTTGAGCACAGATTTGAGAGTCTTGGTATGTATGAACTCGTGAGGAGATAAGGAACGTATTGATGTAAAAAAATTTGAGTTTCAAGAAGTGGGCCCGGGGCTCAGGTTTTGGTAATTTCGGGATTTGTGCCCGTTATGGATTGTTTTCGATTGGGTATTGTTCCCTTAGCATATTGTGATTTATTCGCTCTGATTTTAGATAGATTTGACACGCGTGGAGGCCGATTTGTGGGCTAAGGCATCGCGAGCTAGATATTTCACCGGTTCGAGGTGAGTAATGATACTAAATTATATCCTGAGGGATTGAAACCCCGGGTTGCATATTATAGTGCTATATTGAGGTGACTTGCACGCCGGATAGCGAGCGTGGGGTAGAGCACCATTGGGGATTGTGACTTGGTCCGTCCCGATTGATGATTTTACCACGTAT